>JABXES010006492.1:0-24936 GCA_013375695.1 Dictyostelium brefeldianum
TCATTTTTATTAATAATTTTTTATTTTTTTATAATTTTTTTTTTTTTAATTATAAAATAAAAAAATTTTTTTTTTTTTTTTTTTTTTTTTTTTTTTCAGTGTGACATTGATCAATATTTTTTTTTTCTTTTTTAATCGCATTATTTATTATTCAACATACATTACTTTTTTATTAATTATCAATCAATCAACATTCAACATTCAATATGGGTAAAACAGGATCAAGAGGACCAGCAAGAGTAACAGGTTATAGTTTAAGAGTTGTACCAACCAACACAACATCAACTCCATTATTTGCAAGTACAGGTACCACCACAACAAGTTCAACAAATAGAGCATATATAATATCATTAATTAAATGAGTAATAACATTATATTAATTTCATTATAAAGCATTTTGGGTTTAATCAAATTTCATATAACTGTTATTTTTGACAATATACAAAATAAATCGTTCTATTCTATTTTATTTTTGATCTTTTCTTAAAAGAATTTTAAAATAGTTTGAATCAACAAGAAAATATCTCCTAAATTCCCCACCTTTTCTTTTTTTTTGGTATTTTTATTATTTTTTATTTTTTTTTATAATTTTTGCGGTTTTGCATATAGATTTTTTTGTTTTTTTATTTTTTTATTTTTACAAACAACAACATAAAACACATATTATCATTAATAATGAATTCACCTATACGTCCAAATTCAAATGGTCCATCAAGAATAATTTCATTCAATGTTAAAGAATCAAATTCATCAAATGGTTCATCAGGATCATCTTCATCATTAAGTAATGGAAGAGCACGTAAGTTGATAGTTTTTTATTTAAATTATAAAAAAAAAAAAAAATATGTTCTAATTATTCATTATTAATTATTATTATTATTATTACAAAGCAAATTGGAGATTTTAAACAATTAATATTATATGCTATAAACAATAAATCATATGAATGTTCATTTTAGAAAAATACTTCTACTTTTGTAATATGGCTATACACAACCATATTTTTTCAAACTATATTTTCATTTTCTCCTTATCAAAAAATATCTGTTGATTTCTTTTTTTTTTTTTTTTATTCTTTTTTATTTTTTTTTTTGCGTCATTATTTTTTCTCTTTTACAAATACATCATCCAATTTATTATTTTTATACATACACAACAATTTTTCATTTCAATAAACCAAACAATAACCATAATGAATCGTCCACCAAAAAATTTCCATGGGATATCAAGAAATGGTTTAGTTACTGTTAGAACAACAGGATATTCATCAGGAACATCAGGTTCATCAGGTTCGGATTCATCAGGATCATCAGGAACTACATATGGTGGTAACAGGGGACGGAAGTAAATAGTTATTTTATTTTCATTTTTATTTAAAATATAATATAATAATAATTATTATTATATTATAAAGTAAACTGGGGATAAATCAAACAATTGTTATTAATAAACAATAAATATATCATATATTTCAACCATATTCACATTCAAGCCATATTGAAATATCGATTTGGTTAACACACAAGATGGAGAGGTATTTTTTATTAATTTCAAACTATTTCATATTCTTTTAATCAAAAAATATCTAGATATTTTCTTGTTGATTTCTTTTTTTTTTCATAATTTCATTATAATTTTTCCCTTTTATTATTTTGGTTTTTGAAATTTTTTTATTTTCAAAACACATCAATTCAAATATTATATTTACACTATATATTATTATTATTACCTTACAATCTATTTTTAAATTTATCAACGTTTTTTATTTTCCAATTTAAATCAAAATCATTATGTTTGGACCACGTAGTCAAGGAGGTTTTATTCCATCTGGTATGTCAAGAACAGGTTCAATGGTAGTCAGATCAACAAGTTCAGGTGTACCACAAGGTGGTGCTCCAGGACTTACCGGAGGTAACAGAGGAAGTAAGTTTATTTTATTTTGATACGGTATTGTTACAAACAACACTCAAAAAACACACATTCTAATTATCCACTTTTATTACTATAAAGATAACTGGGGTAATTAATGTATTATAATACAAACAAATCAAATAAATTATATTTGTATCAACACTCAATTTACTATACTCTTACTTGTATCATATGCATAGATATAATTTCTAAAATACCAATTTTTGTACAACCTTTTTTTTTTTTTCTTACTTTTTTTATTTTTTTTTATTATCTTCTTTATTAAAGAAAATCTTTGATTTATTTTGTATAATTAAATATCAGAATATATTAATATGATCACATTTGTAAGAATATCATTCACATAATACTTTTTATTCTCTTTAAATTTCGAAAAAACAATATCTGGGACCCATATTTTATTTTTTATTTTTTTCATTTTTTGAAAAGCTCCTCTACCATAAACCATACAATCTGGTCTGTTTTTTGTTTTTTTTGATATACAAATACATATATTTAATTATTATTTTACAAATTTATTTTATCTATAATCAAACCAACATTTTTTGTTAAAGTGAAGAATCAAAATCATTAATAATGAGCTTCCCATTCAATGAAACATCATTACATACACCAACAGGTATAGCAAGAACAAATACAATTATAATTAGAGGTACAACACCAAGAAAATCAGGTTCGGCTACAACCCCAACAGGAGGTAATAGAGGAAGTAAGTTTATATATTTGATAATACACTTATTTATAAAACAATATTGCTTTATATTCAACGCAAAAACACAAATTCTAATTAGTCACTTTACTATAAAGATAACTGGGGGTAATTAATGTATTAATTAACACAAACAAATCAAATAAATTATATTTGTATCAACACCCAATTTTTCTATAATCCTCACCTATATTATCTTACAGTTTACATGTTTATTCTTTGTATGAAAATACCATAAAGAAGTATATTCGACTAATTGATCGTTATTATTATTTCTTTAAGATTCTTAAAATGATCATTTTCACCACACATAAATTTTTATTTTTTAAGACCAAATTTTTTGTGAAATGCAAAGATAATATCTGGGACTTTATTCTGTCACACTTTTCACTTTTATTTTATTATAAAAAAAAAAAAAAAAATAACACCTTTTCATAAACACAAGCTATATTAATATTATTTTATTTAACAAATAAAACATAACAAATAACAAATAAAATAAAACAATATAAAATGAATACTTTAAGAGCTATAAATGGTGTTGGCGGTAGTTTCAGAATGTACGAAATTCAAGGTTCTGGTAAACAATCAATAACAATTGGTGGTCCAAAACCAGTGAAAAGTATGTACATATTCCTTTTCATTTTATGTTTTATAATCTAATTTTAATTTAATTCTAATTTTGTTTTTTAGATTTTAGTTATTAAAACATCAACAACATTTTATTTTGCCATTTTTTTTAAAAAAACAAATAAAAATCATACATTTCTTTTATGTTTAAACAATCTATCCAAAATTAGCTATTACAATCATTCATTGACATAATGATCTTGTGTTGCATATTTAAAAAATATTATGTGTCAAATTGTCACATTTTTATTTTTCACCGAAAAATTGATCAAAAAAATTTCACTAAAAATAGGTTTTTGAAGAAGTGAACAAATTTGTTGTAAAATTGGAAAAGACCTCTTTAATATTTTTAAAGCTGATTTATAAAATATTTCTATTTCAAAAAAATACTTCTTTTTTATTTTTTATTTTTTCTCATTTTCTTTTTTATTATCTTTTTCAACAAATACAATGGTCAAGGTAAATCTCCAAGTGGTTCAGATTGATTTTCATTACGATATAAATTTAGTTGTTTTTTTTGCAGAAAACATATGTTTACAATTTTTTAAATAAAATATTGATCATTAAACTTTATATATATATAATCACATAGGAGGATTTAAACAATATATACAAAATAAATTTCAAGTCTGTAAAGTTTATCATATGTGGGTATCAGTAGAAAATTTAATTATCATAATAGTAGAATATAAGAATTTTTTAAATGTCTTTCGAGTGGCATTTTAAAATATCTTGATAAGTGATACTGATTTTTTGACATTTTTTTTTTTGTTTTAATATTTTCTTTGTTATTTTAAAACCATACAAATTCCCTCATAACATTTATTTATAAATATTAAAGATGAGTTTCAACTTTTCACATGGATCAGATAGATTTTACGTTGCAGCATTAAAAACACAACCTTTAAACAATGGTGTTGATAAAAAAGTAACCCCTTCAAAAGGAGTAGCAAATAACAATGGCAAAAAGTAATTAGTCTACAATATCGTCACCATCATCTTCATCATTTAATAAACATAAACTAATATAAACTTTTAGTACTTTTGGTGTTTAATCAATACAAAGGTGGTGACAACAATACCAACAACAGAAACAACATTTTTTAAAAAAATAAGAATAAACTTTATTTTATCTTTTTATCAAATATACACAATAATATACAAATTATATAAACTATATTTCCACTATGGCCAATAAATTACATTTGTATCTTGATCTATAAAACTATGATTTATATTTTGTGTAAATGAACTTGTAAAAATTAAATCTTGAACAGATGAAGGTATTAAACCTTTTGTAATTGGCTGTGATAAATTACCAATTGTTACAGTTTCAACAGATGAAGGGATTGATCCAATTTCTAATATATTCTGTGATGGTAATGATGATGTGAATTCTATTAATTCCAATTCTTCAACTGAATCAGGTATGATTCCAGATGATAATAATTGATTAAAAGCACCTGTCAAAATTAAAACTTTAACTGATGATGGTATTGATCCAATTTCTAAAATTGTTTGTTCATTTTTATCTAAAACTAAAACTCCTTTTTCATTTGGTTTTAAAATTGTTGTTGTCATTATTCGTGTTTGTTTATCACTTTTTTGAAAATCAATGAAATTTTTATTATTTTTTTTTGTTGCAAAACTCGACTTTTTTTTTTTTTTTTAACTTTTTTTTCATTTTTATTTCAATCATTAATCACAATACTATATAATTATTTTGTGAAAATAACAAATTATCAACACACTATATCCTCCTCTTCATCATTACTACAACAACAGTGTTTTATAAAGATATAATATAGTAGATATAGAATGAATTTCATTACACATAAATCAATAACCTCAATTTCATCAAATCAAGGTTTAACACAATCAATATTTAAAAGATCATTATTTGTTCGTGGTAAAAATGTATTTGAAGTAAATGATCCAAATGCACCAACGTAAAAATCATATTGAAAATACATACAGAATATATAGATAGTACATACATTTCAATATATTGGTTACTAACCTATGTATATATACATCACCATTATAATCATCACAATAATTAGTACATACCCAGTTAAACATATATTTTGCCTTGATCGTAAAGTTAAAGGTAAAGCAGGTGCAAAATTAATAAGATATAATGAATTTGTACCAGCAACAATTTCAGGTGGTGGTTTACCATTAAGAAATATTTCAATTGAATGGGGAAGAGTTTGTGGTTTAATTCAAAGTAAGAAATTTTTCAAAGATAGAAAATTTATATTGGTACGTTGAAATTTAAATATTATATATCACTCATATCATATCCAATCAAAACTGGAGAACTCAGTTGTGTTTGTGTATGTTAATACTAATAATATTTTTTATTTCGATGGACAGAATATTAATGATAATGAAAAAGTAGTTGGTAAATTATCATATGCTCAATTACATCCAATTTCAGAAAAAGCAATGTATTTAAAATTTAATAGATCAGATGAAGATGCTGAAACATTTAAACTTGATGAATTACCACATTTAACAAAAGAAAGAAAAAGACAAGATAAATTAGCAACACAAAGAGCAGAAAGAAAAGTTTATAATGATCTTCAAAATATTGATCTTTCATTCAAACCTGTAATGAGAAAATCAGATTTATCAAAAGAAAGAGAAGAATAAAAAAAAAAAAAAATGGGAAAATTAAAAAAAGATCAAAAAATTAAATATAAATAAACAAACACAACAAATATATATACATTACATTATAGTTTAAATATTATTATTACTTTTTTTATATTTATTTATTACTTTTTTTTTAATACAAGAATATTAATTATTTTTTTATTTTTTTTAACCTAATAAAATACTATTTGATTCAGGAGATAAACCAGGTAATACAGAAATTTTAAGATAATTCTTTTCAGATTTAGCAGAATAAGTTTGAGGTGATTGAGTAGTGTTGCTTGATTTTTCTTGAATTTGATCAACTTTTGTGAATTTTAATTCAGACAAACCTTTTTGAGAACGATAACCAATTGAATCTTTAAATTCAATTACCAATGGTTTACCCAATTGTTTTTGATATAAATTTGAAAGAAGTGTAATAAACACTGTTTTTCTATTAGTTTCACAAACGTAATCATGTTCATTGGAAATATGAACAACAAAGAAATCATCTGAAAACTTTGAAAATGAAATCTTTTCAATAGATGAAAATGGAATTTTTCTTTTAACTGTGAACCAACTACCATCTTTTTTTAATTTATGTGGAGCAATTGGAAATATATTTTCATTTGTAATCAATAAACTTCTTTTTTGAATTTTATGATGACGACTAACTTTTGAAACGTTTACAGAGAGTTGTAGTGTAGAATTGACGTTATTGTTTTCTTCTCTTTTCAAAGTATCAATTGTAAATTGATCTTTTGATAATGATAAGAAATCACCGATAAATGCAATACTTGATAATTTAATGGAATGTCTATTACGTTCTTTATTATTTTGAAATATATTTTGTGATTGGTTCTTTAGCTTTACACATTCACGACGTAATAACCAACCTCTATATGCTCTTTGAATTTTTCTTGCAGCCAATGTTTGTTTATACCATTTACGTTGACGATACATTTTCCATACAGATGCAATTTTAGTTGCTAAACGATCGAGTGCATTATTTCTTTTTTCTTCCAATAAAAATAATGGCTGTGGATTACGAAGGAATATTTTTGATTTACCAAATTGAATTTCATCTGCTGGAATTGCAGCAACACCAATTTCATCCAATAGTAAATGAACACCACGTTCAGCATCACCTGACCATTTTGGCCAAGTACATTTTGTGATCATATAATAACGACGCATGAATTTGGTGAATGTTTGACGATAACAATACCCTGCACGACGTACTAATAAATTTTCGTATAGACCAAGATATTTGACTTGTTCAGCACATTTCTCTTGATCAAATTCCAATGCACGTTTATTTTCATTTGGTTTAATTGTTCTAATGTAATGTGGTGTACAACTATACAATGATTTCAAAAGTGATGCAACTTGATTCTTAAATTGGAAACCTGCTGTAATTGGTCTTTTCTTATCAGTTGGTATAAATGTTTTAGCAGATACATTGGCAAAACCATTCTTTGAGAATTTATCACGATTCTTTTTATCTGCTTCACTATCAGTTTCAATTGGTGCAACATATTTAAATATATCAACTAGTAATTGACATGAACTTGATGTTGAGAGTGATACTAAATCATTGAATAATGTATCTCTATTCTTGTCAAGGAAACCATCAATATTATAATAAACTTTACCAGCATAATGATTAATAATGAATTGAGAATTCTTTTGTCTATCAACTTTTGAATAGTGGCTGTGATTGACAAAATGTTTATTGAATTTTTCAATCATTGTTTGATCATTTCCTTCTGGGAATAAACATTCTTCGTCCAATAGACCAAGTATACCAATTGGTTTCTTTTCAATTAAATCAACACATGCTTTATTATTAACGTATGCAATTGGTACCCAGGTAATTCCTTCTTGAACATACTCTTCTTGTTCAGTTTTTAATGTAAGATCAATGAAAATTTGTTGAAGTGTTTCATTTACATAATTGATGCACATTTGTTCAAATGAATTATTTTCAAAAATTTCAAAACCATAAATATCCAATACACCAATTACTTTACCAGCAGTTTTAACTTGCATTGATTGATTGATAGTTCTAACAATGTAATCAAATAATTTTGAATAGATTGCTTTTGCGTAAGCATCACGTGCATAAATTGCTTGTTCAACAGTTTGTGGTACTTGGTAATTTGAAATACGTGCACCTTGACCTGTACTAATCATACGTGAAACTAATGATGATTCTAATGATGAACATTCAATACCCATTAACGAAGATATAGTTGATGCTAATTTCTTATCTGCAATTGTTGCAACTCCATTGGCATTCTTATTGAATGTTAAATTACCCAATAACAATATGGCAGACAATGTTTTGAAAATATCACTTTGAATTTGGTCATCAATTCCAACTACTTTCATTGCATTTTTAGTTTGTTTAAATGATACAACATCATCAATACCATCGGCATTGAAATTGCTATTGGCAGTACCATTTTTATTCAAGTATGCATATTGGTCAGCTGTCAATAAATTGTATTGTTGTTTTTCTTGATCGCTTGATCCTTTTAACAATTGATAGAAAATATGGAAATTTCTTTCACCTGGTGTTTGATTGATAACACGTGATTTTTCTAAGAGGTAATTTGTAATTTTACCTCCTTCTGGATCACCTGAAACATTAAATTGAATTTCCATATATTTACCAAAACGTGATGAGTTATTATTACGTAATGTTTTTGCGTTACCAAATGATTCCAACAATGGATTAGATTCTAAAATTGTTTTTTTAACTCTTTCAACTTCACTGCTACTACCAGTTACACTTGCAATATATTGCATAATATATTTGGATGCTTCTGTTTTACCTGCACCTGATTCACCAGAGATAATAATACATTGATTCTCTCCTTCACTCTTTAATGCTCTATATGCTTTATCAGCAATACCATAAATATGTGGTGGAATTTCAAATTCATGTTTACCCTTATATAATTGAATTTGATCATTTGCATAAAGTCCTGGTAATTGTTTATATGGATTTAAACTTACTATAACTTGACCAATTGATGTCTAAATGTATTTTATAATAATAATAATTAGAACTAAATGTGCAATACACTGGTGCCATAATAATTGATTTACATGGTGGTGTGGACTTACATAAATTAAACCTTCTTTATATCTTTTTTGTAAATTTTCCAATAATGCTTTTTCCGATACTTCAGAAAGCATAACTAAATCTTCAACACCAACAATTTTAGATGCATCTCTTCTAAATGTTGCCATTGTTAACAAATAAATAAATAAATAAATATATTATTACAATGCTATTAAAAAAAAAATAAAAATAAAAAAAAAATGTTTTTCAAAACCATAAACACCAAAAATTATAAAAATTTTTCAAATAATTTTCAATTTTGGTTGGTTATTTTTATTGTAAATTAAAATTAACTTTTTTTTTACCTCACGGTTAGAATAAATATGTTTTATTGTTTGATTGATGGATTAGATTTTTTTATTTTATTTTTTCAACTTTCAATTTAATAATGTTTAATATTGCTGTTATGGAAAGTATATATCGAATACACAAGATATGATCATTCATATTTACCCTGATAAAGACCAGGCTTGTTTTGTGTTTGACGAAAAAGTTTTATTTATTTATTTATAAAAATTTATTTTTTAATCTATTTCTTTTTGGTTCAACTTGTTTAATATTGTTGTTGTGGAAATAATTTGGATCTTTAGAAATGAGATTCATAGTTTGACCCATGGCTACACAGGTAATTGGTTCTAAATGAGTAGAGGAATAATCATTACTGTTTAATGTGAAATAGACCAATTCATAGTTACTACCGTCAACAACATACCAACAACCATATTGATCAGTGAAAGATACTTGTAATCTAAGGATATCAGGATGATCTTCACTGAATCTACTAACATTGAATAAGTTATTGTCACCGAAATTTGCAATTAGCGGACCAGTTGAATTATCAACAATGAACACACTACCTTCACTATTCGTATATGTACCAACAAATACACTATCTGGAATTTGAGCAGGTGGTGCTTTAATGTTTGCAGATGGAATTGTATTCATTGATTCAGGTTTACTATTTTCTTGGTATAGTAATTGTTCAATTACTGGTACTAATACTTCTGCAGCAGCTCTAGTAAATACATCTTCAGTTTCAAAAGCCAATAACGATGAAAAGAGTATACCAATTTTCAATGGTTTAATCAATGCAATTTGAGTTCTATAACCATCCAATTGACCAGCTTTTGATTTCATCCAAATTGAATTTCCAAAATCATAATACATTTCAAATGGTGTACCATAAACAGTATTACCATCATTTACTAAACTAATTGGTGATAATGCTTCATTCAATGTTGAATAATCCAATACATCTGAATTACCATTTAACCAAAAACTCATGTACTTTGACATATCCCTAGCGGTTGAGTATAAATTACCCATCGGGTTACCCCAACCTAATTCCATAATTGGTGCAAGAGTGTATGTTCCATTATTCCATAAATCAACACCCATTGCCAAATAATCTTTAACATCATCGTAATAGAATGATGAATTTGTCATACCAAGTGGATAAAGTATCTTTTCATTAACGTAATCTTCATATTTAATATCTGCTGCTTTACCCAATGTTCTACCAAGTAGAGCCAATCCTAAATTTGAATAATGAGTTGTTTGATATGGTGGTAAAATTAAAAACATTTGTGATAATTTTTCAATAATCAATTCTTCTGAACAGATATCCCAATCACCCAATTTATCAAAATCGCATGGTACTTCTCTTGGTAATCCACTTTGATGTGATGCTAATTGTCTAAATGTAATTTCTCTCTTTGTTTCATATGGGTCACCAATTGTAAATTCTGGAAAATATTTACTTATTGGATCATCCAAAGATGCAATCACACCTCTATCTCTTAATTGAAACATCATTAAATCTGTAAATGTTTTTGTAATACTTGCAATTCTTATACTATAACATTAAATTATTAGTATTGTATAATATTCACATAATATTAATATTAATAATTGTTACATACGCATTATCAATCGTTAATTTTGGAGAATTTTCATCTAATGGATTTACATTTCCATAAGTTTTACTCCATATGATATCATCTCTGTAGACAATTGAAGCAATAAAACTTTTGATACCATTTGCTTTCATACCAGTTTGAATTAATGAATCAATTTCTTGAAATGCTTTTAACAATGTTGGATCATTTTGATTAATTGGTATAGGTTCAGGATAATTTGGACATGATTTTACAAAATAAACAACCAAAAATAATGTTATTAATTTTAATAATAATTGCATTTTTATTTTAATATATAATATACTAATATACAAATATACAAATATAGTAACAGATATAAATGTTAATGAGTTATTAAATCTATAAAAAATAAAAAAAACAACTGTGGTGTGTTTTTATAATGTATTTTTTTATTTTTTTTTATTCAAATTTAAATTTTAACTTACATACACCCCAATCAAACACACAATTTTCAAATTTACATTTGATGTTGTGTGTGTTTA
The DNA here is from genome assembly GCA_013375695.1 of Dictyostelium brefeldianum. Lineage (NCBI taxonomy): Eukaryota > Evosea > Eumycetozoa > Dictyosteliales > Dictyosteliaceae > Dictyostelium > Dictyostelium brefeldianum. Next base: position 11,470 of record JABXES010006492.1, read on the forward strand.
TTTAAACTACCAATAAAAACTGGTAAATTATAATTTTTATTGCTCAGCAACTGATAACTAACAAATAAATATTAAATTTCATTTGATGACAAGAACATAAATTTTAACCAATCACCAAAAATTTAAATTATTTGTTTTCAAAAAATTATATCACACTTTGCTATAAATAGATGTAAAATATAAATATGGGAGTGTGTGAAAATATGTGTATATGAGTGTGGTTGTATAATGAATTAACATAATAGATTTATTATTGAAAAACACACATATATAAATTTATATAAAATAACACACCACACTTTAATTTTTGTTTTTACCATACAAATTTTGTAAAAACAATATAGTATGAATAATAGGTATACTTTAATTTAATACCGATTATAGTCACAGTAATAATAATAATCATAACAATAATATATAATAATGAATTGTATTTGTGAATACTCGATTATATTATTTATTTTAATAAATATTTGTTATTCATTTGAAAATAATTTAAAAATACAAATAAGTGAATGTCCAGAATCATGGATAGGAGATGGTTTTTGCGATATTTCATGTTTACAATATAATAATGATCAAGGTGATTGTAATGGTGGTTTTTATTTATCAAAATGTAAATTACATTTATATTTTTATTATCCCAATACATTTTGAAACTAATAAGAGTATTAATTGATATACAGATTATTGTAATAATAAATGTAAAATTAGTTTATTAGGAGATGGAATATGTGATACAGAATGTAATGTTGAAGAATGTCAATATGATAATGGTGATTGTAATGGTTATCAAATAAACAACAATAACGATAATAATATAGCAATTGAATGCTCAATAGGATGCAGGAATAAAATGATTGGTGATGGAATATGTGATACACTATGTAATGCTAAAGAATGTCAATTTGATATGAATGATTGTAAAAAAGATAGAATAATGCCATACGAATGTTCAATTGGTTGTTTAAAATCAATGTTGTATGATGAGTAAGTAAACTCACAACAGATAAAAAATAAATAGATATTAACAATTGAAATTAATTAGTATATGTAATTTAGCATGTAATGTATCAAATTGTTTATATGATAATGGAAAATGTTTATCAAGAGGTGAGCATTGTTCAAATCGATGTAAATGGGAAATGATAGGCGATGGTATATGTCAAAAAGATTGTTTAAATTCAATTGATTGTTCATTTGATAGTGGTGATTGTACAAATAATAATAATAATAATAATGATGATTTTTGTTCAATTGGTTGTCTTAAATCATGGACTGATGATGGAAAATGTGATTATGAATGTAATAATGAACAATGTAAATTTGATGGAAATGATTGTTCTAATCTAGTAGAACCATTGGTAAGTGTTCAACAATTGTGTAATATTGGATGTGAAAAAACAATGATTGGTGATGGTAATTGTGATATATCATGTTTAACTCAATCTTGTTTATTTGATGGTATGGATTGTCATTTAATAATAAATGGTACAACAATTGAAAAAAATCCAATTCAATTTAATCAATGTTCAAAAGGTTGTCCAATTCATATGATTGGTGATAATTGGTGTTCAAAATCTTGTAATGTTAAAGAATGTAATTATGATAGTAACGATTGTCAATCAACAACATCCATAGATACTACAAATTGCGATACTGGATGTACATTAAAAATGTTGGGAAATGATTTTTGTGATTTAGAATGTAATAACTATAATTGTCAATTTGATTATGGTGATTGTATCTCTACTGAAACAACAAATAGTACCGAAGATTATACATATAGTGACGATGGTAGTGAAGCTTCAAATATTAATAATAACGATGTTAACAAATCGATTAAAATAATATATGATCCAAATATAATATTTGAGGGTCAATGTCAAACAATCAATTCAGAACAATTAAAAGTATGTGATATTAAAAATTCAACATTTATACATAATATTACAAATTGTCAAAGAATGGATAATATATTAATCGAAGTTAGAAGATTTCGTAGAGTTGGTAATGATATTGAAAGAGAATGTTTTGAAGCACAATCAAGATTCTTATGTTCATTAGGTTGTGTAGTTTGTATTGAAGGTGAACATTCATTTGAAGAACCTCAAAAATCATGTTTTGAAATTTGTTCAAGTTATCGATTGAAATGTGTTGGAATTCAAGCAGGTACAGATTTAATGAATTGTGCAACTGATCCAAGATTTTCAACTAATCCTCTGGAATGTTCTCAAATTAAAGATGTACATTTCCTTGAAAATTCATTACCAAAACTACAAATTCCAAATATTTCATTCTTAATATTTCTTTTTATAATAATAACAATAATAAACTATTTATAGTGTGGTTAAATTATTATTTATTATGTATGTGTATTTCTTTTTTTGTTTGTTTTTTTGTTTTATTATTTATTTTTTTACTTTGTTCTTGTTACAACAGTATGAGATAAAGTAATTAAAAGATCTCTTGATTCAGATTGTGGTAATTTTAATAATGAAGAAATTGCTAAATTACAATATTCAATTGCTAAATTTCTAGTTTTTTCGATACCTTTACTCATTGCAACCAACCTTTTTGCTTCTTCAACATCACCAATCTCTGAAAACTTTCTTTTAATTAATTTTTCCAATTGAGGAAATTCTTGTGTTGCATATAAAACAGGTGCTGTTGCTAATCCTAAATTTAAATCAACTGAAACTTCTTTACCACATTCTTCTGCTGATCCTGTATAATCTAATAAATCATCTATAATCTGTATGGAGTATAAACCATTAATATATTGATATATATATTTGATATATATTAATTAAATTTATACACATACTTGAAAAGCTAAACCTAAATTTTTACCAAATTCAGTTGAAATATTTACAATGTTTGAATCACCACCAGATAGTATTGCAGCAGATCTACAACTATTTGTAATTAGTGAACCAGTTTTTAAATAAGTTTTTTGTAAGTAATTTTCAAAGGAAACAACACCACTTGATTTTGCTTGCATAAATTCACCTTCTACCAATTCAGCAAGCGCAGTTGACATACATTCAGTTACATCTGGATTTCTAATTGTTGATAATACAACAGATGCTCTTGCCAATAAATAATCGCCACATAAAATTGCTAATTTATTTGTATATGAATGATTAATTGATAATACATCTCTTCTTGTTGATGCTTCATCAATTACATCATCATGTACTAAACTTGCTGTATGAATCATTTCTACAATTTCTGCCAACTTTAATTGTGATACACTAATATCTGATGATAATGCTTTTGATAATAATAATACTATTGTAGGTCTAATTCTTTTACCCTTTGTTTTATTTTGTTAATATTAATATACATATATCCCAATTTGATCATTTACTACTAATACTACTACTCACTTTTAATTCAAAATAATAACTTGAAATTGAAGCTAAAATTGGATGAGTTTTTTTTGAAGGTGATGGTGAATATGAACTATTTGCACTAACACCATCTGTAATCGTTCTCATTATATTATTTGTCATACTTGATAAATCAGATTCTACTACTTTAAAAATATCACTTGATTTTCTTTTACCTAAACTGTTTAATGGATCTAATAATTTTGATGGTTGTATTGTTGTGTTGTTATTTTCAAGTGTCTGAAAATTATCTGTATTTAAAAATTTTATATTATTATATTTTTGATTTGCTAATGATTGTTCTTGACCATCATTTAAATGATCATCCAATATAAACGATTTCTTTTTAACTTTATCAAAAAAATGTGTTACAATTTCCATCATATTTGGTTTTGGTGGTGTTGGTATAATTGGTTTTATTGTACTATAGCACAATCTATTATAATTATTATTATTATTATTTAAACAAATCGGTATTTGTTGTTTAATTATATTTCTAACAATTCCATTATTAATTAATTGTCTTGACATTTTATTTATTTATATTATTTATTTTATATATGAGATGGATGTTGTATGTGTTTTTCGTTTTTGCTAAAATTTAATTTATCAAAAAAAACTAAAAAACTATAAATAAAGACCAACAGTACACAAAATGTTGTAATGATTACACAATATTATTTGTTGAAAATAAAAAAATAAAAACAAAAAAAGACAAAATATGTAATGATTACACAATATATAATTATTGAAAGGAAAAAAGATCACAGCAAAAAAAAAATAAAAAAAATAAAAACAAAAATTTTAAAATTTTATTTTTTTTTTAAAATTTTTAATACATTTACGGAAAAATCTATAAAGTGTTCACACAAAGACACACAATTTTAATTATTGGAAAAAAACATAAAAAAACAACAATTCCACACATAACCACACAAAATTAAAAAAGACATATGCATGCAAACATGTTGTTAATTTATCGGAGATTAAATAATAATTATTTTTTTTATTGTTTTTTGTCAGAAGTTGTGGTGTTATTATTTTCAAATTTACTTTTAATTCTTGCACCTTGCATTCTAAATTGTAATATTGCTGATCTTAATACATTTCTTAATAAACAAGATACAGTTAATGGTCCAACACCACCTGGTACAGGTGTATATGCAATTGATCTGCTGTATGCTTCAGGATCAATGTCACCAATCATTTTATATCCAGATTTTTTAGTTGAATCCTCTTTGTAACTTATACCAACATCAATTAAAATTACTCCTTTTTTTAAATTTTCTTTTTTAATTAAACCTGGTACTCCAGTTGCAGACTAATAACGATAATGATAATAATAATATTAGAATGTATACACAACATTGTGGTGATTGTTGTTATTATTATTGTATTATACTACTTACAATAATTAAATCAGCAGATCTAATTGATTCTTGATGATTTTTAGAATATTTATGAATTACAGTAACATTTGCACCATTCATAATTGAAGGATTTGATAAATCTTTTTGTGATAAAAGTGTTGCAATTGTTCTACCTACTAAATTACTTCTACCCAATACAACTACATTTCTACCTTCAACTTTAATATTGTATGCTTTTAATATTTCTAAAATACCTGATGGTGTACATGGTAAATATAATGGTCTATACACATTAAACAAAGATATAAAGTTAGTATCATATGGCATATATACACAGTATCATTTATATATCATTTAATGTATACTTTTTTGAAATCATAATTTGACCTAAATTTGTAGAAGTTAAACCATCAACATCTTTTTTTGGATCAATTGATTGAATTATTAAATCTCTATTCATACTATCAGGTAATGGTAATTGAACTATAATACCATGAACAGAAGGATCTTCTGAATGATATTTAATCTTTTTAATTAATTGTTCTTGTGAGATATCTGATGAAAATCTGTCCAATGTAAATTTAAATCCAACATCTTCACATCCTTGTTTCTTTGCTTTAATGTATGATTCAATTTGTTTACTATCTCCAACATATATAACTACCAAGTGTGGTACAATTCCTGAATTCTTAATAAAATCTTCTGTATCTAATTTAATTGATTTTTTCTATATAAATATAATACATTGTAAATATGAATTTTCATTGTTGTTTCGTTGTATATACGCTGTGTGAGTATTGACTACTACTTACTATATGTGATGATAATAATTTACCATCTAATTTAATTGGTTCAAATTTAGGTAATACAATTGGAGTTATAGGTTTAGTTGGATTATTTGGTAATGATATTGTATATGGTGGACTAACTGTTGTTGGTGTTGGTGGTGTAACAGTGTCACTATTTATTGTTTTTTGTGTATTGTTTGTTGTGGTTGAAAATAATCTATTTGATAATGATATACAACCACCCCTATTATAATTATTGATAAAACCTAAATTATCACCACATTTTTTTATTAATTTTATCCTATTAAAAATATTTGTCATATTTGTTGTTTTCTTGGTTTTGAACGAAAATGAAAAAAAATGAAATGAAAAAAAAAAAAAAAAAATCCTGATAAAACGATAGAATTTAAAATTAAAAATTAATATAATTTAATGACAATATCATTGTTATATGTTGAGGTAAATTTAATATTTACCAAATTTTATTTTAGCAAGTTCCAAAACATTAGTATTAATTCACTACAATAGTAACAATAAGGAATAAATTATACAAATGTATGGCGCTAGCACTAATTAAAAGTTGATAAATATAAAATTTTTATATTATTTATTTTTGTTAAACTTTATCAGTATGTGTAGATTCAACCTTTTCCTTTTCTATAGTATGAGTACCATCAAAATTTTTATAAACAGTTTCAGTTTCTTTTGTTGTTTTGACTGTACCATCTGGGTGATATTGTATTTTTTCAGGAAGTTGTTCATTTATTGCTTGACCAAGATTTGTTAAACTTTCTTTTGATACTTGGTAACCTTCGTTTACTTTAGTTTTAGTATATTCAAATCCTTCTGCTGCTTTCTCTTTGGTAACTTCAAAGCCAGTTTCCATCTTTTCCCAAGCAGTATGACCAAAATCCTTTAATTGATCCATGAATGAACCTGTAGATGCTGTAAGCAAAACACATATTATAAATAAAAAAATAAAATTAAAAAATAATAATTATTAATATACAATAATAAAATTATATTTTTCATTTATTTTCATATTTGTTAATGTATAGCTTACATGTTGTTGTTTTAGTTGTAGTTGTTTCAACTAATTTTTCTGTATCTTTATTTTCCATTTTTATTTATTTGTTTGTTTTTTAATTTATTTTGTAAATTATTATAGTTAGTTTTTAATTTCTTCATTTATATAGTTTTTATAAAAATTTAATAAAACCTAATTTCTATTCAATATTTTTAATCTATAAAAAATATTATTTGAATTTAATTAGTTTTGAATTTTATTTTTTTTGAATTTTTTTGTAATTTATTCGTGATATATATTTTCATTGTTTTTCTTAATTTGGTTTATACACAAGATTAAATGTATTTTATAAAATATAAATTATTAATAGATAATATGGAATTTAAATAAGGGGATATATTAATATAAAAAAAACCCATATGGGTATTTTTAACACATAGTAATAGTATTACTATTGTCAATAATAGTAATAATTTTTATACATTTATGATTATGATAATTATAATTCACACACACCTATCAAAAATATAAACACTCACACTCACATACACATAAACACACATCATATTGATTGAAAAAAAAATGTGGTTTATGTGTTTTTTTTTTTATTTTTTGTTTTTTAAATGAGTATTAATTTTTATTTTTTTTTATTTCATTATCATAAACCCATTTAAATAAAACATATAAACTATAATATATTTATCTTTAATAAAATAATAAAATGATTAAAAATTCAGGATTAATTTGCTTTAAATCATTTAATGTAATTTTTGAAAATCATAGAGAAATTAACATACCATTGGAAGTAGGATCATCAAATGTTGATTTAACTACAAAACCATTTAATGTTAAAGGTGGCGCACATTATAAAATTAAAATTGGATATATGTCAACTGAACCAATTCAAAATTTATTATGTCAAATTCATACATTTAAAAAGTCAATGCCATTTGGAAGAGATACTCAAAAATTAGGTAATATTAGTGGTAATCAAAATGACTTGGAGTTTATTTTCCCAAAATTTGGTTGGGATGATGCATCTACTTCATCTTCTGCAATGGGGGATTACACAATTAAATTGTATTTTAAATGTGATAATGTAAATACAAATAACAAAGATAATAATGCCGATATTGCAACATTTATTTATTCATTTAATATTGCACCAGATTGGGAAAATGCATTACCAGTTAATTAATTATTCAATCATCAACAACAATAATACTAACCAAATAATATTTATAAATAAATGTAACTAGATGTCTATATATTTGCTTTTAAAATTGTTTTTTATTTGATTGGTGTTTTTTTTTTTTTTTTTCAATTTGAATTTGTTGAATACCAATTTAATTCTTCTTTGGTCTACCTCTACCTTTCTTTTGAACCTTTTCATTTGTAGTATCCACAGTTTCTTTAATTGTTTCGGATGCTTTATCAGTTGTTTCTTTTACACCTTTTGCCATGTCATTACATTTATCACAGAGTGCATCTTTTTGTTCAGCTGTCCAATGTTCACATTTTTTAACAGTTTCATTCATTGTTTTTGAAGCATCAGTTGCTAATTTATTAGATGTTTCTTTTGCATCTTTTGCCATGTCATTGCATTTATTACAGAGTGCATCTTTTTGTTCAGCTGTCCAATGTTCACATTTCTTTGCAGTTTCTGCCATTTTATCAGTTGCTTCATTGGTAGTTTTCTTTGCATCAGCAGCCATTGTATCAGCAGATTTCTTTGCATCAGCGGCCATTGCATCAGCGGATTTCTTTGCTTCTTCAGTCATTTCAACTGCTTTTTCTTTGGTATCAGCTGCCATTAGCTTGGCGTTTTTAGCCATTTCGGCGCATTTATTACAAATTAATTCAGTTTGTTCTGCAGTCCAATGTGAACATTTTTCTGCAACATTCATTGTAGTTTCTTTAGCAGCACCCATCATTTCACCCACTGCTGCAACTGCATTGGTTCCCATTTCTTTAGTTTTATTTAATACTGGTTGTAATGTTTCTGCTACATAATTCATACCACCAGTAATAGCAGCACCTGTAGCATTTAATGCATTTGCTGTTGCATCTTTTGTTTCTTGAACTAATGTTGTTGCAGATTCAGTTAAATCTGTTTTTAATCTTTTTGCATCATCATTTAATACTGCTTCATTTATTCTTTTACCTGTAATAATAATAGTAATTTAAAAATAAAATATATTAGTATATTTGTACAAATTATTTTTAAATAATTATTAATATTAATTACCTTGTTCATTCATATTTGCTGTGTTTGAAGTTGATGATTTATCACCTGGATGCATTGACATTGAAGACATTGTTTATTTATTTTTTAAAGTTTTATAGTTTTTATATAAAAAGTTTTATTTGTATTGTGTTGTTATTATTACTATTTAATATTATTTATGTATTTGAATAGTTTATTTATTTTTTTATAAAATTAAAACAATTATGATAATTAATTTTTTGAATTTGTAGTTTTTTTTTTTGCAGTTTTTGAATACCAATAATTATTATTTTTTTTGAATTTATTTTAATTATTTTGAAATTAAAATAAAAATATATATTCTAATATTAAAGATTCATCATCGACAGTTAATATTTTTTTTAATATAATTAAAATAAAAACATTTCAAAAATGTATTACAAGTTCACACGTTTTATTTTAAAAATAAAAAATAAATTAAATTGTTGTTATGATTATTATGAAAATAATAGTGTCTTACAATAAACAAAAAAATAATATGTGGGTTATTTTTTGCTTTAAATGGTATTTTTTAAATTCGTAAAATAAAAACTATTTTTTTTTTTTTTTGTAAATTATTTTTTTTATTTTTATTTTTATTGTTATTCGAATAGATTGATATTTTATATTTTATATTTTTGAATTAATTTTTGTTTTTACTAAAATTTAATTTAATTACTTTGAATATAGTTTATAAAGATCTAGACCAATTATTTTAACTTGAAATGAATTTTAGAAAAAAAATAATAAAGATTATAATTTAATTAAATTTAATTTAAATCATCTAGATTCATATTGAAACAGGTATAATATTAAATATATCACACAAATAAATTTAAAATGGTTTTTTAATCCAAAATAATTTCAAAGAAAAAAAAATATTAATTTGTTGATAGTTGCAATTCAAGAGTTTATATTTATAATGAAATTCATTGGGCACCTGAAATATTGATTAATAAGTTAATTGTAATTAGGTCATTAAATTTATATTTGATCAGTGCATTCCTGCTCTTTTCTTACCAATCTTGTTACAATCTTGAATATACGATCCCAATCAGCTTCTTTGGCATTCTTTAGCCTGTATTCTATTTGAACAGTTGAAATATTGACCAGTTGAAATATTGACCAGTCTATCTTGAAATTTAGCTGAGTTCCTTCTGTGCCATACTACTTCCATAATTGCTGCTGTTGTATTTGCTACCCAACACTATTGTTTCCATGCTAACCAGCATTGGTAATGAATTTCCGTAGGGCTGTCCGATTCTACTTCCAATTTCCATGCTTGTGTGTATGGTGTACTATTTTCATTCTTTGATCTACTTAATAAAAACAGTTCATACAACCATACATTTATTCATATATTTTATATATTATTACTGATCTGTGATGAGGCTCCTTTGTAAAATAGATAATTTTCAAATAATTCTATTTTTACCACTTTCTCAAAAACGAAGGTTTTTCAAGTAAAAATAGTGGGTTATTAATAGTTTTCATTTTTATTATTATTTTACACAATTATCAAGAATCAATATAAATAGTACACAAAATAGTTTGTTTTCATTAATTTTAATATCATCTTTAACAATATAAATAAATAAGGTTTAAAAACCATTTCTCTACACATATACATATTTAAATAATTATTACTTTAAAGTTTATTTATAAGTTTATATTCAGGAATAATATAAACAGGATTTATAAATATTTACTGAACCACTATCAGTTTTAGGGTTATTGATAAGAGGTTTCATTACATTGGCGACAGCTGCAAAAATTTGGATTTGCAGAAGTATATAAGTGTAGTTTAAAGAAGGGAGGGATTAGTATCATTGATATTATCTCCAGTATTGGTATTGTTACATCAAGTATTATTAAATTAAATCAAGTACTGTTGTTATCAATCAAGTTATTATTGTTAAAATTACTGTTATTATTATTGCTGTTGAAATTATTGTTATTACTAGTTCACATTCAAATTGAATTAAATTTACTATTGTTATTACATTAATTATATACAAGATGGTAAAAGGTGGTCAAGTAGTCTTTACAGGTCTTACTGATAGTATTACATTTGCAGATTTATTAAAAGGATATAATGTAAAGTATCCAACTGATGATGTTAAAACCAAAGCAAATTTGTTAAAATTATTGGCTGGTCCTGCATTAGCATACTTTTTGAAATTACCTGATACAGATACAGCTGCTCAATGCTTAACCAAAATGGGGTTAGTATTTAAAAGAGTGGAGAAAAATCCGCTCCAAGATTTACTCGATGTTCGTCTAGCAAAATTTGGTAGTCTGGATGAATTAATTGCTGCATTCAATATGCGTCATTCATTAGTAGCTAATTTAGAAGAAAGAATTGTTGTTCAAACATTTAGAGAAGCATGTGGGCCATTACTTGGTATTGAATTAAGTAAACATGCTGCTGTAACCATTGCTGATACATATTCACATGCAAGATTAATTGAAAATGGTGTATTACAGTTTGGTCAATCATTATACTTGGGACAGTATGTATCAAAAGTAGTAGGTCCATCACCATTTAATTATACTAGTTCTGCACCAGGTTCATCAGGTTCATCAGGTACCTCATATACTTCATTAGGTACAACTTATGTTCCTTCTGGTACTCCAATAACTCCAGCATACAATTATAATATTCCAACTACTCCAGTTCAAAAAAGTTTAGAAGCACCACAAACACCAACATCACCATTTATTCCAAGACCAGATTTCAACATTAATGCAATTGAAGGTTATCAAAAACCACAGCATCAAGGACGTGATAAGAAATCAGTTCAATGTTATAACTGTCAAAAAACTGGTCATTATTCAAATGAATGTAAATCTCCAAAGAAGAAGAATAATGGACATGGTCAAGGAAATGGTCAACAACAATCAAAACCAAGAAGTCAAGTAAATATGTTTGGTGAAGGTAATTCAATGAATTGTATCACTCAACAAGTTGCAATTGGTAGCACAACAACTGTTCAAAATGAAGTTGTTAATCAATTAACTCCAAATTCAGATAGAATCGAAAAGAAAAACATACACACAAAGTTGATGGTAAATGGGAATTTAATTAGAGGTATGGTAGATACAGGTGCTTATATTAGTACAATATGGAAGTCATTGGCAGATAAAGCAGGTATTAGAATTGAAGGTCACTGTAAAGATAATGCAATTTCAGGTACTGGTCATTCAATTAAGATTGTTGGTACTGCTACTGCAATTGTTAAACTGGGTTCTGTAGAAAGAACTGTGGAATTCAAAGTTGTTGAAGATCGTTCATTAACTACTGATTGTATCTATGGAATGAACATTATAAACTCATTAAAGTTGTGTATTGAACCATGGAATGGATACATGTATTGTAATGGTAACAAGTATGAAAGAGCAAGATTGTTTGAATATAATAATGATACAAAAGTTCAAGTATCTAGAATTTCACCACAACAATTAGATACAATTAAAGAGAATCAAGTTAAAGAGATTGTAAAAAAGTATGATGAAGTATTTGAATCAAGATTATTAATTCCTGGTCAATTAACAACTCAACATAAAATTGATTTAATTGATCCAGCTAAAGTTACAGTTCAACCACCGTATCCAACATCTCCTTTTCAAAAAACTGTCATTGAAAGAACAATTCAACATTGGTCGAATATTGGTCTCATTGAACCATCATATAGTACTCAATTTGGCGCTCCATTATTATTAGTTCCAAAAGTTAAAGGGGTTCCAATTGAACAATTAGAAGATAAAGATATTAGAGTTTGCATTGATTACACTAGGTTAAATAAGAACACTGTACCAAAGAGATATCCACCACCATTATTAAGTGATATTGTTTATGCATTACGTGGTAAAAAGTATTTTACAGTTATTGATGGTACAGAAGGTTATTATCAATTCCCAATGCGTGAAGAAGATAAAGATAAAACTACGATTGTTACTCATATTGGTAGATTTAGATTGAAGGCGATGGGATTTGGGTTACATGGTGCACCAGCAACAATGCAAGAGGACATGGAAAAAACTCTTAGTGAAGAAGACATTAAAGCATTGTACAATTTTGCAATTATCTTTGTAGATGATTTAATCATTTATAGTGATACATTTGAAGATCATTTGAAACATATAGAGAAAATATTAGAGAAGTTGAAGAATAAATCATTTAAATTGAAATTTGAAAAGTGTCAATGGGCACAAACTCAAGTTACTTTTGTTGGTTTCATTATTTCACATGGTGGGTTGTCGTATGATGGTCAACGTTTCATCAATTTGAAGAATACACCATCTCCAAAATCAACTAAAGATATTCAAAAGTTTTTAGGTTCAATTAATTATTTTAGAGATTTCATTCCAAATTTCACTGGTCTAGTTTCAATGTTTTATCCATTGACTCAAAAAGGTATTAACTTCAAGTGGACACCAGAATTAGAAGAGCAGAGAATGAAAGTGTTAGATATATTGTCTGAAACTCATGTATTAGCATTACCAGCTGATACAGATGATAACGTGATAGAATGTGATGCATCAGGAATTGGTTTAGCAGGTGTACTATTTCAAGATGGTAGAATCGTCAAGTTTTATTCTCGTACACTCAATGATGCAGAAAGAAATTATTCTACAACTG
>JABXES010006498.1:0-24917 GCA_013375695.1 Dictyostelium brefeldianum
TTCAAAATGAAATATGGTGAAAATAATCCATTAATCAACAAACCAAAATTAACAACATATCAAGAAATTTTAAAAACAAGAGGATACTCCTTCAACAAATTGTATTCCAACACCTTGAAATTAAAAAATTTAAATATATAGAAATACAATGTTTAAATTTCATTCAAGATGCTTACCAATTAATCACCTATCCATATGGTCATTTATTCCTTCGTTGTAAAATCACCAGAAAGTTCATCAACCTATCTAAATTAAAACAACACATATATAAATTAACAATCAACCCTCATCCCACTCATTCACCTTCAACAATGATAAACTCACTCCAATATTCAACCAATACTACAGACACGATAAATTTATATCGTGTTGGTACACACCTGATCACCTCATTAATGACAAATTTCGTTGGTCATATAGAGATATCAACTTTAGACCGCACAATGTTTCATATCGTTAATAATGCACAATGTTTGGATCTGGATTTGCCAAACCCACTTCAACCAACTATTAAGTGATGATGAAAGGACAACAATCATCAATCAACAACTGGACTACTCAAAGATTGAAAAGGCTGGTCTAAACTAATAGATCTTGAATACCCATACCTAGCTCTCAAATTCAACAGAAATTCAATCAAATCAAATTACACAACAAGAGAACGTATTAACCGATGGTACAACATATCAAATAAATTCAAATCACAATGGTTGAGACCACAACTGGATAATATCTTTCCAGTTATCATCTGCTAAACAATAATAACCACAAATAATAATAACACAAACTGTAAATAATAAAATAACTACAAACAATAATCAATTTAATTAATATAGGGATTGATAACTTTCATTTTGACACATGAAATTGTTTATCGAGCATATTATCGAAAGAATCATATTTATTTCCTTCAATTTTTTATTTCACACATTTCTTTGTCTAGTTTCTCCTATTATTATTTATCTATAGAAATTGTTGTTGTGGAGTTGGGTGTTGAATAATTACAATTTTTTCAATTGCATTATGTAAATCAATATGACTTTGTGAAACTTGACATGCTTTCGAAAAATTATAAAATTCCAACTTTACCATAATATTAATAATACCAACAGTTAGCGAAGTTATATTGACAATGATCAAAAATATATTCTTTTGACCAAGACGAAATTAAACAAAGTAATGAATATTTAACAATTAAATTTAATGTAGATTTAGAATTGTTGGGATATTAAAAGAATTGATTTATTTTTAAATCAATTACAATTTATTCAATCATTGTTTGAGCAATTCATTATCATTACTATCTTGTACATATTGTTTCACGTGTTGAGAATATTCAATTATATCAGGTTTTATTGTTTGGTTTTATCGATAAACAACATATAATATAATTCCAAACAAAAAAATAACGTATCTGCAAAGATTGTTCTAAAAGTCTTTTTTTTTTTTTATTTTTTTTATTTTTTTTTTTAATTTTAATTTTCCAACGTTTTTATCAAAATTAAACCAAAATAGATATCAACACAATGAATGAAATGTCAACAATAACAGATAAAAATGAAATACTATTTTGGAAGGTGTTTAAAAATATATATCTATTAAAAATAATATTAAATAAAATTGAAACAGAAGAATTTATTGAATATAATGACCATAAAAAAATACACGCAAATAATAGAATTAAATTCAAACATATAATATCATTAGAATGGATGTTGGATAATAAACAATATCAATTATTAAAATATAAAATTAAATCAAATGATGAATATATTGAAATTGATAAAAGTGGTATTGAAAAATTATTTAAATTGGGTAAAAGTAAACAAGAATATAAATCTGAACAATTAAGAGAGATATTCACATTGTTAATGAAATATAGAAAATTAGAAATGGATAGTGTACCTTCTTTAATTGATGAAGCAATTCAATCTAAATCAACATTGGCATTGAAATTATTATTGGATGATCAGTCTCAACATTATCAAATATTACCATCATCATTAGAATTAATATTATCAACTTACAATGCAAATATATTAAAATTAGTAATGGGTTATTATGGTAGTGGTGATGGTGGTAGTGGTGATAAAGTTATAATATGTGAAGAAACTAAATTACAGTCATTATATTTAGCATCAGGTTATACATATACAGATGAATTTATAGAATTAGTATTAAATCAATATCCACAATTATACACCACACATCCAATACAACCAACAGAATCCCAACAAGAACTTTTATTAAAAATTGATCCAGCTTTATTACTATGTATCACATGTCCAAAAATCCAATCAAAATTATTACATTCAAATTGTATCAACTGCAAAATACATCCTACAAAATATCAACATTTTAGTATAATGTTTTCAAAAGAAATCAAAGAATCGTTATTTAAATCAATTGAAAGGATTTTAATTTATTTTCAATTATTAAAATTGGATGGTAGCGATGAAATAATTCAATTAAAAATCAATAATATATTAAACCAATCAAGTGTGGACGAACCAAACAAATTAAAAGAATTATATAAATTATTGGTATTAAATTTTAAATCAACTACAATATTATATGAAAGTTATTTAATGATATATAATGAATTAATTGATGAAATGAACGATTATCGAGAACATTTTGGAATGTCACTTAAATATTGTGTTGAATCAACTAGTCCAAAGGTATTACAATCAATATTAAATTCATCCAAAGAATTATTTGATTGGAAATCATTTAAATTATATCTTGTTGATAAATGGCCTTATTTTCAAATTACTCCATCAAGTTTATCAGAATTTATTAGAATTTTCACAGAAGGATACCATCAATTTAATACCGCTTCAAAAAGATCAATTGAAAATACAATAGTTTCTAAAATATTTTCAACAATTACTTCAAATCAAGATTATCAATTAGTAATCAAATCAATTTCATTGAAATCATTGTTAGATAAACTACCAAATACATGGAATCCAATATTATCAGATTTGACAGATAGTAAAAATAGAAGGTCAATATCTATTAAAGATAATGAAACTGTAGATTGGTTATTAAAATATGTATCAATAGAAGATGGCAGTCTTTTTATTTACAATGGTAGCCATGTCAGTAACTTCAATTGTAATCTAGGTATAAGGTTCTCATTTAAATTTGAAGATTTCAAAACATTGTCTTATTATTATAGTACAAATGAAGTCAACTACCAACACAGTGAAAATTACATATCTCAAATTCGTAATTTATATTTAGATTCAATTTCAAAATGTAATATAAAAGAATTGGAATATTTTAAAAATCATTTCAGTCATGATCATCATATAGATTCAATTACATTTGATGACACACCTCGAAATAATCCATTAAATTTTGATTCACTATCAAAAGAACAAACACTTGAATTGTTGAAACATTGTAGTTTTAATGAAGATGGTAAACTATTCTTTTATACAATTTCAAATGTGTTTAAAAAGTTTAAAAAGGATTTATCAAGTATTGGTACTGGTACTATTGATTTTAATTCAAATGTAAATGGTACATTAAGACTATTTGTTTATTATATATTGGAATTTAAATTGAAATATGTAATTTTCATTTTGGATAATTTCAATAAAATCAATCATTTATCAAATTCATTTCAAAATATTTATGACCAATTGACACACAAGAGTATAGGAAATTATATTAAAACATTTAATATTTTATATAATAGTGATGGTGATGTTTGTACATTGGACATAAATAGTAATAAAATTTATAAAATAATTCAATTATTAGTAAATTTAAAATTACAAATAAATGGTAGTGGTGATAGTTGTAGTGCTGGTGACGGTAGTGGAAGTGGTGGTGGTATATCAACAATTGAATCAATTATTCAATATTTATATAACAGGTTCATTCAAACTAAAGGAATTACAACTGAACAAGTTGTTAGTGTACGTAAATTAATTCAATCAACTACAACAATGGAAATTCAACATTCAATTTATCATTCATTTCATTATATAAATATAAAGTCAAAGAAATTAATTAAATATATTATGGGTCGTCCGTATTTAGTTCAGTGGTTACTTGATCGTGGTATAGAGTATTATTATGATGATGATAAAAACAGTATCAACTCATGGGAATTACAAAGTGATACAAATTCAAATTTTAATATTTCAAATTATTTAAATTATAAAGAATTTACATTTGAATATTTATTTGGTAGTGGTAATGGTAGAGATGGTGATGTTGGAGCATCATTTGATGAAATATTATTAAAATTAATTGATCAACTATCACATAATCCATTAGATAAATTATTACCAGAAGAAAGTAGTAGTGATGATGAAGAATCAATTAATTTAAGAAATGGTTATTTAACAATTAAATTAAATGCAGATTTGGAATATTGTTTAGATATTAAAAGAATTGATCTATTTTTCAGTCAATTGGAATTTATTAAATCATTAATTGAACAAGGTATTACAGTTGGTTCATTTCCAACAGTTTTCACACAAACTTATCATAAAGCATTATATGCAAAACATAAAGTAATATCATCAAAATTTGTTGATGAATTTCCAACACATTTTGAATTTACGAATCAAGTTATAAACAAGATTACAATGGTACTGCAAGTAGATTCATTAGTTAAATTAACTGCTTATAAACCAATATTTGGCCTATTCTTTTTCAATTCATTATTTGAAGTTTACATTACCCAAAATCCAATTAAAATTGACTGTATAGATTATCTATTCAAATTTTGTGGTGCACCTTTTATTGCTTCATGGGAAAAGTTAATTCAATCAAATGTACTGTTTTTAATTGACCATTTTATAAATAATTATAAAAATGATGATTTACTTCAAGTTAATTTCAAACAAGGAAAGAAAGTGTTGTTTAACTATGGACTGTTAAAAATTAAATTTGCAAAACTATCCGAACATTATTGTGGTGAATTTGAAGCAGCTTTTAAATTTTCACAAAATCAACAAGTATTTAATAATTTCAAACAACCAGAATTACAAAAACAGGTTATATTTGATATATTGGAATCAAAAATATTAGACACAGATTTCACTGGTGAATTAATAGATCAAGAAGAACAAGATCAAGTATCAAATTATTTTAATGATCATTCAATTGAAATTAAAGAAATAATAAATAAATTTACATCAAAATCAATGGGTATAATGGATGAAAATGATAATAATGAAGAAGAATCATTTATTGATAGTATTAATGATACTATATTTACAAGATCATTTAAAAGTGGTTTCATTAAATTATCATGTTTACTTTTATCAAATTCGGGTTCAAGAATTTTAAATCCAAATGGTAATAAAGAATTATTTAAAATTACAAACCAAACAATTACAGATACAATTGCAAATAATAATATTAATATAATTAAATATTATTATGAAAATACTGATTTAATAACTGGTAACAATCAATTATTACAACATTTAAAAAATGAATTATCAAATCATGGTGATTATAAATATTTAAATTGGTTAAAAAAATAAATAAAATGTTAAATTTTTAAAAATATAAAACAAAGAAAAACACCACACAAATTTTTGATGATCATTGTGTGTGTATGGTTAAATAAAATAAAAAGTTTTATTACAACACCATACACACTAAAAACAAGACATAAATTAAACACAATAAAAACAAATTAAATTTCATGTAATTTTTCAAATCGTTGTGGGGTTAAAGAATTGAAAAAAAAAAAACTATCTTTTTTAAAACACACAAAATTTACACAAATTGAGTATTTTTAGTTGGATATGGTTCATTGTATTAAGTACACAAAATAACAAATTCTCATTGGTTTATTCTGATACATATAAAACATATTTTATTTTATTTGGTTCAATTGATTATTGTCATAATTTCACAAATTCAGTCAATTGTTTATCATCATGTATATGTAGGACAAATTCAACTCGTTTTACAATTAGAGGATTTCAAATTTAAACCAATATGATTTTAGTATTGATGGTTATGATAGATTTAATTATACAGTAGAAGAAATACATGGTATAAAATATTAAATGTAATCCAAATGAACATTATAAATATATAAATATGACAAATAGCGCACCGGTTTATCAAGTTAATATAGAATCTAAATATGCATGCCCAATTAACTCAAACTACAAATTATTCAATTTCATTCAAAGTAGATGGAATAACTACAAATAATAGGGTATATTACGTTAATGGAGCATATAATGGATTCAAAGTCAATCATTGTTATGCAGAAGTAAATTCAACGATTGGATCATCATGGACTGATTTTTTTAATATAAATTATACAACTGTTTATTTAGAAATAAATAACAGAGGTGTATACCAATTAAATCGTTAAGATTTGATGTTCAAGGAATAAAAGGGAAATTAAGGGGTGATAATGGTACAACTCCAACACATTTTATACGTCATTATACATTTGATCAAAAAGATTATTTAATTCCTCCTATAATAAAATATTATTGTTAGTTTTAAAGAAAAATAAAAAATAAAAAATAAAAAAAATAAAAAAACTTTTTTTTGAAAATTAAATTATCCCATAAAATTAAAGCATTTGTGATAATTATGTGTCATTTTTCATATTTAAAAAATGAATTTGGCTCTTACAAAAAAATTTCCTTTTTTGTCAAAATGTTTTATATTCTGTAACCCACATATATTTTTGGTGTGTACATTGAATCATTATGTTTTTTATTAATTTTAATTTTAAAGAAAAAAAAAAAGAAAACTATAAATATGATACTTTTTCAAACAAATTAGATCATTAAAACAAATATATTAAAATTAAATAAATATAAATAAATAATAAATTCAAATAAAAACAAAAAAAAATGGAACCAATTGAAAATATTACTTCATCTTCATCATCATCAACATCAACTATTCCAGTAAATTCACAAGTTTGGTATATTACTGGAGCAACATCGGGAATTGGTTTATCAATTGCAAATTTACTTTTAAAACAAGGTGCAAAAGTAACTGGTACAACAAGAGATATTGAAAAAGTATCAAAGTTGGAAATATTTAAAAATCCAAATTTCCTTGGTTTACAAGTTGATATTGTAGATGCAAAACAAGTTAAAGAATCAATTGAAAAGACAATTAAACATTTTGGTAATTTAACGCATGTTGTTAACAATGCAGGTTATGGTATTATTGGTGCAATTGAAGAAATAACAGAAGAGGATAACCGTGCATTAATGGATGCATTATATTTTGGTCCAATAAATGTAATCAATGCAGCATTACCACATTTACGTAGTAAAAAAGATGGTTACATTTTCAACATTTCAAGTATTGCCGGATTGAAAGGTCATAATCGTTTTGGTAATTATTCAGCAGCTAAATTTGCATTGGTTGGTATGTCAGAAGCATTAGCTGAAGAAGTTTTACCATTTAACATTAAAGTTGCTTGTGTATATCTTGGTTATGTTGTTACTGGTATTCAACAAACTATCACATTCTCTAAAAATTTAATTCCAGAGTATCAAACACTTGAAGTATCAGGACCTGCTCAAATGGAAGCAATAAAGAAATTAACTCCAGGTGATTCAAATAAAGTTGCCCAAGTAATCTTTGAATATGCCTCAAAATCTGAATTACCAATTAACCTTTTCCTTGGTCCAATTGAAACATTTTCAGTTGCAACTGAAAAAATTCAATATTTATCAACTCAAATTGAATTACAAAAAGAAAGAAATTCAAATGTTGTTTTAGAATTATAAAATAATTTAATATAGTAGTAGTATTTACTACTATACCATATATGGAGTTTTTATTTAATATATAAATACATGATAAAAGTACAATTTTTGGTTAAATAATAAATAAATAAATAAATAATTTGATGTTTAAACGTTTCTCTCTTTTCTTTTAATTTACTACACGATTTCTACCACCTTGACCAATATAGATTATACCTTCAATATTCCATCTCGAAGTTAGATTATTTGAATATTGAATTTTATGATCGTTTGTATTGGTATTGGTTACATTTGTAACATTTGATTTTGGAGTAATGTTACCTAATAATGCAATTGAACCTTTAATTATTTGAAGAATTAATTAATACTTTATATATGAGTTTATTATACAATAAAATATATATATAGTTAACTTACTTAAAATTGACATATTTATATAATGGTTTATTGTTTGTAGTTTTTATTTTTAATTATAATAATGAATAAGTCGTGTCATTTTATACTGAATTTTTTTTATTTATTTTTTTTTACAATGTGTTATTAATTAAATGTAGTTGCACTTAAAAATTGTTTTGTATTTGTATTAATTTGAAAGATAACACAAATAATGTGTTTGTGTGTGTATTCAGATTGAAATTGTGGTTGGTGTTGTGTTAACACTAATTTTAATATATAAGGAACTATATCTCTCTCTGCCTCTATTTATGTTTATTAGTTGTAACTACATGTTGTTATATATGATTGTTTGTGTCTGGCTATCTTTTTTTAAAAAAAATCTTTTTTTTTTATTTTTCAAATAACTGATAGGATATTTTGGCGATCGTAATTAAATAATAAAAAAATTAAATAAAAAACAATACAAAAAAAAGAAGTTATAAATTATATTTATATACATAAATAATTACTATTTTAATGGTAAATTTTATAGTGTTATGTGTTAGTTTAATATTTGTAAATCTATCTATCCATCACCATATTAAAATTTACAAATTAAAATTAGCAACACCTACACATACACAAGATTAAAAATTATGTGATACCAAAAATACACATTTTAAAATTTGTGTGTTGGGGTAACAATTTTTTTTAAGTGTGCTTTTTCTTTAATTTTTATAAAAATACGAAAATACAACAATCGCATTTAAGGAGTAGAAATAATGTTAACAATTTCACATAACACCAAACCTTCTCGCACACTTTTTACAACTGTTGAGTGTAACTCCAGTCATTTTTCTAATTTTTTTTTATTTTTTTTTAATTTTTTTTAATTTTTTAATTAAATTTTTTAAATTAAATTTTTGCTCCCGAATTATAAAAACTTTTTTAAATTATTATTATTAAATTTTCAATTGTAAACACATCCATATTAAATATTTTTTTACATATAAACTTACTTTAACATACAATAGGTAATTATTTATTTATTTTTGGGACTATCAATACAAATATTCAATAGAACAGTGTGCAATCTTTTAAAACAATATCTAACATATGAACTTTTATAACACATACAAACAGGCAATATTTTATTTTTAATTTTTTTGTACAAATCAATACATTATACACATATTCAAATACATATAAACAAATAGAAACAACATGCAAATTTTCGTTAAAACTCTTACTGGTAAGACAATTACCCTCGAAGTTGAAGGAAGTGACAACATTGAAAATGTCAAAGCTAAAATTCAAGATAAAGAAGGTATCCCACCAGATCAACAAAGACTTATCTTCGCAGGTAAACAATTAGAAGATGGTCGTACTTTATCTGATTATAACATTCAAAAGGAATCAACTCTTCATTTAGTATTAAGATTAAGAGGTGGTATGCAAATCTTTGTTAAAACTCTTACTGGTAAGACAATTACTCTTGAAGTTGAAGGTAGTGATAACATTGAAAACGTTAAAGCCAAAATCCAAGATAAAGAAGGTATCCCACCAGATCAACAAAGACTTATTTTCGCAGGTAAACAATTAGAAGATGGTCGTACTCTTTCTGATTATAACATTCAAAAAGAATCAACTCTTCATTTAGTATTAAGATTAAGAGGTGGAAACTAAATTCAACAAACACAACTACAAACAATCTAATAAATATTTCTTTATTATTTTCAAAAACTATTAGTATTTTTAAATTATTATCTAATAAAAACTAATATTAAAGATTAACACTAATATAATAATTCTAGAGTTTCTTTTTAAAAATTTATTTGATTTTAAAAACTTTTATTAAACTATTTCTAATGATTAAATAAATGTGTTTATTTATTAAAAATACAACCTAAAATACTTGGTTTACTTTTGCTGCATTTATATTTAATTGTTCTGAATAAATTCTGTTATTTGGTAAATATGGAACATTTCCTACAATGGTTGAACGAAGAGTTAAATATTTAATAATATTTGAAGGTTCCTTTATCGTTATCATTTCTGTTTCATTTTTTTAAAAAATAATCATTGTTACAATGCAATGATTATTAATGGTATACCACTTACTCATCCTTCAATGGTGAAAAAATACCTTTTTTAGCAAGATAACGTGATTCTTCAGTATTTGGTATTACATATTCTGAGTAATGTGCTTTTAATAATAAATCTCTTAATCTTTTAAGAAAATCACTAGAATTTCTATTTAATGAACTTAACATGCTACAAAACCATTACTAGCATGTTAAGTTCATTAAATAATCTAACAATGGACTATAATTGGAAAAACTGATGTTATTTGGACATTTATAATAAATATGTATGATTAAAATGATATGTTTTTGCAGCAAATATAAATATTGCAATTTTACAATAAATCATTAATTATTTCTTATAAAACTATGGTTTCTTTTTAATTTTTTTATTTTTTTCTGATTTGGCGGTAGTGAAAATGGTAGTTATAGAGGTGGTAGAGGTTGGGTAATTCAACTAATACAACTACAGGTGAATCAAATAGAGGTGGTGCTGGTAGTGGTGATTTTAGAGGTAGTCAAAGAGGTGATTATAGAGGTAATCAAAGAGGTGGTAGAGGTGGTGGTGCTACAAATGTTTAATTATTCACCCAAACACATATACACATATATTATAATCCCCATATCCAATCAAATAACAACAAAAATTGAATTAATTTTCAATTGATATCATTTCAAGTTATACAACGCCTCTCTCCATCAACCAATTACAATATCACTTTTTTTTTAAAACCTTTTTTCCATTTTTTTCCTTTTCTTTATATATATATAAATTTAAATTTATTTTATTTATTCAATTGGCGCCAAAAAGAAAAAAATGATTAATTGTGTACTTAAATTAATTGATTTTTATTTGAATCTGATAATTTAATGCCAGTATCTTTGTAATAATATATAATTCAAATTATATATAACCATGAGCAATAATCCTCTTTTTTTTAAAATAATTTTTTGAACTTGCTGGATGCGACAAATTTCTTTTTTTTTATTTTTTTTTTTTTAAATTTTTTTGATTAAAATTTTATTATCATTATTGTTATTTTGTGTTAAATTGACAGCAACAAACAACAATATGTCAATTATTAATTATATAAATAATAATAGTAATATAAATAATGAAATCAAAGAAGCTATAAATGAAGAAGTATTATATAATTCACTTTGTTTTTTACCGTTTGAAATATTATTAGATTCATTAATTTCAATTGGATATGAAAATGATATAGATTTAATTGGTAATTCGAAAACAGCAGTATTAAACAGACTTGTAAATGATTGTAGAGAATTGGGTATTGAAGAATTTATTCAACGTTTAGATTTTCAAACATTAACTGAAACATGTTCATTACTTTCATTATCTGGTGTAAATGGTGATACTGATAATGAAATATTATTGAAATCACGTCAACAACTTGAAGATAAAATGAAAAAAGAATCATTGGATCAATTCTTATTTCCATTAACTCCACATATTTTATCAAAATTTTGTCATTGTTTAAAAATTATTTTACCTCCTCCTACTACCAATAATAACAACAACCACCACACTACCAATAACACAGTATCAGATGATGATGAAGAAGATAATAATAATATAAATGGAGAAGATAATAATGATAATGATGAAGATGAAGATGATGGAGATATATCCCCATCAACATCAACAACACCAACAACAATTATAAATTCAATACCATCAATTAAAGTTGGATTAGATGGTACAACAGTATTATCAACACTATCAACTAAATCATCATATAAAAAATTAAAAAAGAATAGAGGTATTCAATATGGTGATAATATAGTAGAAGGTATATTTCATAAAGAAATTATTAAAGTAATTAAAGAAGAAATTCTAGTTTGTGGTGTTGAACATTTATTCTCATTTCATGGTAAACCTAAATTATTGGCTATTTGTGATCATTTAAAAATTACATTGAAACCATCTGATAAAATGTCTGATATAATCACAAAAATAATTTCAAAATTATTTAATATAGATAATACATATAATCAACAACCACCACAACCAATACAACCACAATCAGAACAACAACAACCATTAAATATAGATGATTTATCACATACCAATGAAAAGACAACAACAACCACCAGCACAACAAATAACAAACAAAAATCAAAAAAAGTTAAATTATCAAATACCACCAATGAAATAAAAACACCAATAACAAGAAAAAGTAAACTTGAATATCCAAAAACACCTTTATCTGATGATGAACAGGAAGAACAACAAGAAGAGGATGAGGAAGAAGAGGATGAACAAAAAGAACAACAACAACAAGAAGTAGAAACAGCATCACAAGAAGAGGAAGAAGAAGAAGAACAACCAATTAAAGAAAAGAAAACATCAAAGAATAAAAGAAAATTTGAACAAGTTGAAGTCGAAAATCAATCAACACCAGTTGCAACAGAAACTGATGACTCAGAAATTGATAGACCAGCAAAAAGACCATCAGTTATTGATATTAAAATGGGTATTAAAAAA
This sequence comes from Dictyostelium brefeldianum, assembly GCA_013375695.1. Lineage (NCBI taxonomy): Eukaryota > Evosea > Eumycetozoa > Dictyosteliales > Dictyosteliaceae > Dictyostelium > Dictyostelium brefeldianum. The sequence continues at coordinate 12,699 of JABXES010006498.1, forward strand.
CAAGATTTAGAATTATACCTTGCAAAAGATCTTAGATCATGGTTACAAAAAAAAGGTTTAAAATACAATGATAAGAAATCAATATTGGTAAATAGAGTATTAAAATTTTTAGAAAATGAAGCTGAAGGTACTTCTGCTTCTGAAAGTGAAATATCTTCAAGTGGTGGTAAAAGAGTTGTAAAAAGATTAAGAAAACAATCATCATCAACCAATACAACAGCATCAACAACAAAAACCAATAATACCACTCCTACAAAAGTTGAATAAATAAAAAACCATATAGTTGCTTACATATATATATAATTTATTATTTACTCATTAATTAATCTTTTCAATTCCATAACCAATAAAAAAAGCAACCAATGTTGTAACAGCACCATTTATTAACATTTGAATACCAGATATAAACCAATTTTTATTTGAAACATAACCTTTAAAACAACCCAATAAAAAGAGTACTACAGCAAAAAGTATGATTGAAATGATGAAAATTAAATCAAATTTACCAGGTGTATTAAATTGACCTGAAAATAAATATGCTAACAATGGTATACCACCACAAATTAAAAATGAACCAAATGTAACAAATGCACTTTTAATAGCACCATAATCAGTACCATCTTCTTCGTCTGCTATATTTGCACCATGTTCTTCCATCATCATTATTGATGTAACTGTACTACGATATGGAAATAACAATTCAACTATTCTTGATGCTTGTTCATTTGTAAATCCTTTACGTTGATATAAATCTGTTAGAATCAGTTTCTGTTCTTCTGGATTCTCTTCAATTTCTTTTTCTAATTTTTTATGTTGTAATTTAATTTGATCTTCTTCTGCCAACTCACTTACATAATCACCAACTGCCATACCAATTGCATCACCAAGTAAATTTGCAAATGCAATTATCAATATTACTCCCTTTGTTAATCCTGCTCCAGTTGCTGCTGCTACAATTGCAAATGTTGTAATAATTCCATCTAATCCACCAAATACAATTGATTTTATAAATTCTCCAGATTCTTCTTTATGTGGTTCTTTTCTATCTTCTTGATCTTCAACTGATTTTGATGATAATAAACTTGTTTTCTCATTATGTGCTGTTATAGTTTTATCAATATCATTAACTGCATATGCATCACGTGCTCCTTTTAAATTTCTACTAGCCATATTAACTTTATATATGTATATTTATGAAAAAAACTATAGTTTTATTGAAGAATGTATTTTATTTATTATTATTAAAAACTATTTAGAAAAAAAAACGATATCGACTAATCTTACACTAAATATTTTGGGAAATATGAAAAAAAAATTTTAATTTTAAAAAATCTTTTTTTTCATTTTTTTTTGATTTTTCTTTTTTAATTTTAAATAAAAAACGATAATTGTAGTAATATATACTATATAGTATTAATAATAATAAATAAAATAAAGAGATGTCAGATAATGAAATTGAAAGTGAAAATGATACTATAGAAGGATCATCACAAAAAGAAAGTGATTATAAAGAAATTAAAGATGAAAACGAACAAATTATATTAAAACCAATTGTAAGAAGGAATATAATTGAAAAGAAAGTATCATTTTTATCAAAATATTTAAAAAGTATAATATATGGTGGAATGGATGGGCTTGTTAGTATATTTGTATCAATTGCAGTTGCATATTCATCATCAGATTCAAAGATATCAGTATTGTTAATTATAGTATTATCAAAATTAGTTGCTGGTGCAATATCAATGGGAATGGGTGATTATTTAGGTACACAAGCAGACATTGATTTTGCACGTGGTGAAAGAAAACGTGAAGCATGGGAAGTTGAATATTATTTGGAAGGTGAAAAAAGTGAAATGATTGAAATTTACACTAAAAAAGGTATACCCGATAATGTTGCTCGTGAAGTAGTTGAAATATTATCATTGAATCCAAAAGGTTTCGTTGATGTTATGATGGTTGAAGAATTGGGTATTATGCCAGACGTTGAATCACAAGTGCCATGGAAAAATGGTATAGTTAATTTCTTATCATTTGTATTATTTGGAACATTACCATTGTTACCATATTTAATATTTTTAATTATCACACTTGCTTCCCCTAAAATACCTTCAACTCAACATTTATATTTATTTTTAATTGTAATTGGTATTACTGCAATAACTTTATTTTCAATTGGTATATTTAAAGTAAGTGTTAACTTAAGGTAAATAATATCATACTATAGTATAATATAATATATATACTAATGTAAATGATGTTATTATTCCTATACTATTTAGGCCAAATCAACAGATACAACATGGATTAAAAGTGGTATTTCAACAGTTATTTTCGGAGTTATTGGAGCAGCAGCAGGCTTGGGTACAGTTGAATTAATTAAAGTTATATTTCCTCATATTGATATAAGTCAATAATAAAATGTAATAAACTATTTTTATATATTTAAATATTTAAATTTTAAGTAGATATTTATTTATACTGCCAGGTAAACCAACTTTTTTTTATATAAAAATGAGATTTTTTCGTTTTTTTTGGATTGTGAAAAATTAGTTTTTTTTTTTTTATTATTAATTTTTATCACTTTTAAATACCATCATCAAAAAATATAAATATATATTTGTGTAACTAAATGAATAATAATAATAATAATTGTACATATAATAGTAAATAGTAATCCCCCACTAATAATTTAAATAATAAATAATAATAAATTGTAAATAAACACTCACCCACTCACACATTCATTCATACACACAAAAATGAAACCTATACTATTATTATTCATTATTTTATTTATATCAAAATCATTATCATCATCACAATTATTTCAAGATTATATATATTTAGAACATGATAGTGATAATAGTAATAAATTTATAGTTGATGGAGCAATAGATAATAGCGGTAATAGTAATACTGGAAGTAGTACTGGTAGTGGCAGTAATAGCAATAGTGGTAGTGAAAATAATAGTAATGGTGGAAGTAGTTATATTGAATCATCAACTGATAAAACTCTTTTAAATGTTACAACCGTTGTTTCATTTGTATGTATATAACTACTATTGTAATTAAATAATCACCCTCATCATCACATGATATTAATTATATCCTCCCCCACTTTTACATATATAGTATAATGGTAAATCACCATGTAAAAATTCAACCAGTTGTACAGATATTAAATATCAATATGCAACACATTTTGCATGTAGTCCAATACGTAATGATGGTTTTGGTTTCGATGATTATTATGATGGTAGTGATGATAGTTATTCAAATTTATATGATAGAGATGGAGAAAGAGAAAGAGAAACAGTGAGTGGTGATTGGAATAAAGGTGTTAAATATTTTGATGATCCAATACCTGAAGATATAGCAGTATCAAATGTTGAAAGAGTTGCATTCGTAATAATGGGAGTTGTAGGCTGCACACCGTTATCAAGTATAACTACATTAACATTTGAAATTCAAAATTATCAAATTGGTAATCCAATTACAACCAAACGTTCAGATGATTGTACTTGTAGTTTTTGTGTACTTTTCTATGAAATACCGTCACAACCAATTGAAATGGATTCATATAATAAAAGTGGTAGTAATAAGTTTCAAATTAATGTACAATACAATACAATTTGTGTAACAAATATTTCAATTATATTTTATTATAAACCAAATTTACCAACACCTACAAACACTTCAATTCCATCTTCAAGTAGTAATGATAATGGTAATCATGATAATCCATCTGCTCAACAAATTAAAAAATATATTATAATTGCATTCTCAGTTGCCGCTGCTGTATTGTTAATAGTTGGTGGTTTCATATTCATTAGAAATAGATTAATAAATAGAAATAATGGTGGTAATAGTACATCTGGTGGAGGCGGAAGAGGAAGTAAAAAAGGTTATACAATGATTAAAGATGGTAAAGATATTGATATTCATCAAATTAAAATTGGTGTTAGAATTGGTAAAGGTAATTTTGGTGAAGTTTTTTTAGGAAGTTGGAGAGGGTCACAAGTTGCCGTTAAAAAATTACCTGCTCATAACATAAATGAAAATGTATTGAAAGAATTCCATAGAGAAATTAATTTAATGAAGAATTTACGTCATCCAAATGTAATTCAATTTTTAGGATCATGTTCAATTCCACCAGATATTTGTATTTGTACAGAGTATATGCCAAGAGGTTCATTATATTCAATATTGCATAACGAAAAATTAACAATATCATGGACACTATTGAAAAGAATGTTAATTGATACTGCAAAAGGTATAATTTATTTACATGGTTCAAATCCAGTTATTTTACATAGAGATTTAAAATCTCATAATTTATTGGTTGATGAAAATTGGAAAGTAAAAGTAGCAGATTTTGGTCTAAGTACAATTGAACAACAAGGTGCAACAATGACTGCTTGTGGTACTCCTTGTTGGACATCACCTGAAGTATTACGTAGTCAAAGATATACTGAAAAAGCTGATGTTTATAGCTTTGGTATCATATTATGGGAGTGTGCAACTAGACAAGATCCATACTATGGTATTCCACCTTTCCAAGTTATTTTCGCTGTTGGTCGTGAAGGTTTAAGACCACCAACTCCAACAAATTCACCTAAAAAATATTTAGAATTACTTGCAGATTGTCTATCTGAAAATCCATCTCATCGTCCAACCATGGAACAATGTTTAGAACGTTTAGAAACCATAGATACACATGGATTTGATGATATAATTTATTCAACACCAACTATATCTCCAAATATTTCAACCACTCCACTCGATAACATAAACAATAACAATACTATAAATTAATATCAACCATAATAATAATAATGCTCTAAATTAAACCATTTTATAATAAAAATAAAAAAAGATCTTCCTTTTATTCTTTTTTTTTTGATTTTTTACAGTAAAAAATACAAAAAAAAAAATAAATATCGTGTTAAATACGCAATATAATATACGAATATTCATATGATTTATTACCAATAACAAGTGTTATTTTTATTTATAAAAATATCTGATACAAAAATATCTATTGGTTAATTTTTTTTTTTCTAATTTTTAACGTTTTTTTTAAAAAAATAGCAACACTTTTTTAAATTTATTTTTTAACAAGCTTGATACTATAGTTTTTTAATCACACACGCACACAGATACCTCAATGGTTTTTCTGATATTTAAATTTATTTGTTGTAATTAATTATTCAACCCCCATATAAATAAATAAATAGAATGAATAAACAAAAACAACAACTACATACAACTATTTTATATGTTATATTATTTTTAGTTTCAACTTTTTTTATCAATCAATTTGAATGTCAACAAAAAAATGAAATATCAACATTATCAACAGTTACATCAATAGATATAGTTGAATCAAATTATTTTATAAATTCATTCGATGAAGATTATGATGGTGATTTAGGTGATAGTGATAGTAGTGATAGTAGTGATAGTAATGGTCATATATCAAGTAATAGTAAAAGTAGTAGTGGTCATAGTAGTAGTCATGATGGTAGTAATAGTAATAGTAATAATGATGGTAGTAATAGTAATAGTCAAAATAATAATAATGGTGGATCAGGTGAACCAATACCAATACCAGTTGATGGATTATTAAATGCAACAGCAACAGTATATTTTTCAGGTGGTATATCATTATGTAAAAATATATCAAGTTGTGACCAAGGTTATTTATTTGATGAAAATTATGCATGTTCATATGCAAATAGAGGTGATTGGGATGATGGTACAAAATATTTTCAAGATCCAATACCGTCTGGTATAGCAGCATCAAGTGTAGTTGGTATATCATTTACAATATATGGTACAATTGGGTGTAGTGAATCTGATCAAATTCAAACTATAATTCAAATATCAATTCAAAATGAAATTGTAATTACAAATACATCACAACGTTCAGATCTTTGTGAGTGTGGTTCATGTTATTTACAAAGTAAAATTGATCCAATTAAATATCATATGGTTGGATACAATTCAACTGGGTTGAATAAATTTTTAATTGTAATTAGTCAAAATGCAATTTGTGCAAATAGTATTGAAATTATATTTTATTATAATGGTGGTGTAACATCACCACCAGTTACACCAACTTTATCACCAACTTCCACACCAACTTATTCACCGACTCCAACACCAACACCAACTCATTCATCAACTCCATCACCATATAGTGGATTTTTATCACCACAAGATAAAAAATATATAATTATTGCATCTTCAGTTACTGGTGGTTTGTTATTTGCAATTGCAACATTTGTTTTAATTAGAAATAAATTAAAAAAGAAAAGGTCAGGTTATACAATGATTAAGGATGGTAAGGATATTGATATTCATCAAATTAAAATTGGTGTTAGAATTGGTAAAGGTAATTTTGGTGAAGTTTTTTTAGGAAGTTGGAGAGGGTCACAAGTTGCCGTTAAAAAATTACCTGCTCATAACATAAATGAAAATGTATTGAAAGAATTCCATAGAGAAATTAATTTAATGAAGAATTTACGTCATCCAAATGTAATTCAATTTTTAGGATCATGTTCAATTCCACCAGATATTTGTATTTGTACAGAGTATATGCCAAGAGGTTCATTATATTCAATATTGCATAACGAAAAATTAACAATATCATGGACACTATTGAAAAGAATGTTAATTGATACTGCAAAAGGTATAATTTATTTACATGGTTCAAATCCAGTTATTTTACATAGAGATTTAAAATCTCATAATTTATTGGTTGATGAAAATTGGAAAGTAAAAGTAGCAGATTTTGGTCTAAGTACAATTGAACAACAAGGTGCAACAATGACTGCTTGTGGTACTCCTTGTTGGACATCACCTGAAGTATTACGTAGTCAAAGATATACTGAAAAAGCTGATGTTTATAGCTTTGGTATCATATTATGGGAGTGTGCAACTAGACAAGATCCATATTTTGGTATTCCACCTTTCCAAGTTATTTTCGCTGTTGGTCGTGAAGGTTTAAGACCACCAACTCCACCAAATTCACCCATAAAATATACTCAATTAATTTCAGATTGTCTATCTGAAAATCCATCTCATCGTCCAACCATGGAACAATGTTTAGAACGTTTAGAATTAATTGATACAAATGGTTATATGGATATTTTAACAACACCTCAATATACAAATAATAACAACAATAATAACAATAATAATACTATAAATTAAATAATAATAATAATAATAACAAAACAATTAATTAAAAATCTTTGTAAATAAATAAAAAAAAGTGTAAAATCTTTAGATAAATTTTACATTATATAATTATATATTGCTTGTTTATTCATTATCTTGATCATTACCCCAAATACGAATTGAACAATCAGTTGAAGAAGTAATAAATTGATTTTTTGAAGGATGTGAATCAACATGTGTAATTATATTTGTATGACCTTGTAACTTTTGAGATAGTTCACCAGTTTTTAAATCCCAAATATATAAATCATTATCTTCACTACCACTTATTATTAATGTATCGTTGTAATTTGAAGTACTATTAATTTTATAAACTGAATTTTTATGTGATTTATATTCTTTTAATGTATCATATGTATCAATATCAATTAATCTAATTACTTGATCTGTACAACTTGTAATAAAACATTTTTTATCTTTTGTAATTGAAACTGATGAAATTGGTACTGTAAGAAAGTGTAATAGAAATTTATTAGTATAATAATTAAAATTAATTATTATTAAATAAATCTAAATCACTATCACTTACTTGTATCTTCATAAGTTGATAATGTACCCATTTTAACATCATATGTTCTAATACAACCATCAACACTACTTGTAATTACTTCTTTTTTAGTATGAGTATGTGGAGTGGTTTGTTGTTGATGTGAATGACCATGACTATGATTAAGAGTTATAGTTTGTTCATTAACAATGATTGAAGTGATTGTATCTTTTGCATCATCCATTATATCAATAGGGTTAACTGATTTTGTACGAAGATCCCATGCTTTTAATGTTTTATCAACCGAACCTGAAAACAATAATGTTTGATCATTATTTACACAAACACTAGTGATTGTATCAGTATGTGCATTTTGAAATCTTCTTACAACTTGACCAGTTGCAATATCCCATTGATAAAGTTGTTTATCAGCACATGAAAATAATTGTTTATTATCAATTGTTGTTGTAAAATCTGTAATACCATAACCATGTTCTTCAAATGAATGTATCATCGTTCCTTTACTTGTATTCCATAATTTTAATGTTTTATCATTTGATCCACTAATACAATATCCTCCATCACTATTATATTTTACAACTGATACTGAACTTGAATGATTTGTTAATGTTTTATTACATTTTATTGTCATTTTTTTTAATTTATATATGTTGTGATGATCAAAAAATTAAAAATATGAAAAATCAAAAAAATATTAAAAAAAAAAGTTGGGAAAGAAAATTTAAATTATATTTATTAATTTATTTTTCAGATGAACTTGAATCACTTATCATTATATTCATCTTTATTTGATCTTGTTTAATCGGTTCTATTGGTTTAATGTCACTTTCTATATCAATTTGTGCATTTTGAATAAACTTGTTTTTAAAGAATTTTAAAAATATGAAAACTGCAATAAATCCAATAATTACCACACCAACTATAATACAAACTATAACTACTATCATTGTTGTACTACTATCTTCATCACTTGTATCAATTGATTCCATATTTTGACAATAATTACCAAAATAACCATCTTCACACTGTTTACAAATTCCACCATTCACAGTATCACAATATGAATCTTTAACACATTGTTCATCTTGACTATTACTTGTTGTTGAGCATTGGGTCATATTATTAGTATTTAAATTAAAATTGATTGTTATTTGTGATAGTTGATATGGATTTCTAACTTCTATTATTGTTATTACATTTGATTTTAAATTATCGTTATTAAATAGTATACATTGTGTGGTTGTTTTATTTGTATCTATTATTTGACACTTTTTATCAAATACCTTTATTACTATATTATCTTTATTATCTGTAAATGATTCATCATTGTTATAAAATATTAATCTTGTTGAATTTATTTCATTTTTTATTATATCAACATTTAAAATTTTACAATTTATTAAATTTATGGAATATATATAAAATGTTATTATTATTATTGTTATTGAAATATTTATAATTTTCATTGTTTATATTTATATGTGATTGTATATATATTTTTATTTATATGTAGGAGTTTATTTTATTTTTAAAATAATTAAAAATAAAATTCCAATCCACTCTCAAACACACACAAAATATATTTTCATTTTTCATATTTTTAGATCCAACAGTCATACAAACAGTTTTTAAAAAATAAAAAAAAAAAATAATGTTGTTATGTTGGGGTGATTGTATATATTTAATTGGTTGAAATAGTACACATTTTAAAGGTCTGTGATTAAAAAATATTTGAATAAAGTTTTTATTTTATTTTTTTTTATTGTAATAAAAAAATAATCAAACATTTTTCAAAAGAAAAAATGAAAATATCAGACACATCGTTGAAAGATATTTTTGGATTGATTGATTGAACGGATTGAATCTTTATTTTTATTTTTAGGTTATTGTTGTACAAAATTTTACTATAGTACACCTATACCCGCGAGCAATGTGCCTATACCATAGTATATATAATATGATTAATTAATATGTAGTTGAAAATGGAAATGGTTCAGGTGGTATAGGTTGGTTTAAATAATCATTTATTGATTTTAAAAAGTATAATATTTCATTTGAAAAATAATTGAAAGATGTAAGTTCTTGATGAACAAATAATAATGATAAAGTTGATGATGCTTTTAGACTATTGGTAACTTGTTTATTACTTAATTTTGTTGGTGTAAATGTATTTATCTTTGTGAATGCATTTGAAAATCTTTCTTCTTTAGCTTTAAATTGATTTGATGATATTATACTTTTAATTCTACCAATATTTATTCTTATCATGGTTTTTATTCTATTTTTAATTTTAATTATAAAAAAATTTAAATAAAAATTTTGAATGAGATTAAAAAAAAAAAAACAATCAATTCTTTGAAATTTTACAACAAATCATCAAGTGTAATGACATGTATTAATTAATTCATTAAATTTAATTAACTTTTATTGTACCCATTTTTAAAGAAAACTAATGAAACTGTAGTTCCATTATCACTACTTGTTAATTTGTTACTGTCTTGAACTTCAAATAATGAATTCTTGTTTACCTGTATATATTGGTTGCCATTTATTTTATTTTGAATAATACTTTTTAAATTATCTTTTAAGAAAAAAAAATGTATATATAAGTATAGATGTTATTCTGAATTATTTTATAAATTGTATACACGTACCAAAAATCATTTTATATTGGAAGAAAAAGAGATATATTTAGAGAGAAAGAGGGGTGAAACAAAAAATTATAATTTTATGCTTGTTGTTTTTTTTTGTATTTTATTTTTTCTCAATGAACAAAGAATAAACACACGCACATAAACAAAAGAATTCACACCCACACACACATAATACACAAATGTTTTTTACTTGTACGCGTGTTCAAACACAAAAAAAAAAACATAATATTTTTATTTGTTGCAATTATTATTTCCGAAAAAAACTTATATAACAATGATAGCCAAACGAATGACAAATATCAATTTATTGCATATCGTAACTTTGCAATACTAAGAAATTCAGAATCAGATCTGCACAAATAATAGAAAAAAATAATAAATATGAAATTTTATGTTTTTTGTTGGAAATAATAATGATAGATATTTTGTCGATTCTTTTTTTTTATTTTTTTCTTTTTTTTTTCTTTTTTTATTTTTATATTTGAATATTTGAAAATTTTAGTTTAGACATTATAAAAAAAATATCAAAAACAAATTTGTTGTTGATTATTCAATTTTCCAAATGAAAACAATTTTAAATAAATAATTGAGAAAATATATATATAAAAAAATTAAAACAATTTTCAAAAAAATTATTATTATTATTTCGAGATATATGTATATAAAAATGTCAACAATTACAACAACTGCAACATCTACAAAAACAAAAACGGCAACAATAATTAATAAAAGGAATAGAAATAATTTTGAAGAATTTGATTATAATCAATTACAACCACAACAGGAACAACAACAAAATGAAAATAAATCAATATCAATTCCAACATTATCAATTTCAGAATTTCAATTTGTTCAACAATATTATGAAATTCAAAATAATTTAAAAAAACAAAAACAACAACAACAAAAGGAAATTAATACTCCAATTTTATCAATTTATATTCAAAAAATAATAATTGGTTATTTGGTGGAATATATTAATAATAATTGTAAAATAAATAATCCAATTAAACATATAAAAAAACAAACTGAAACAAATAGATTAATAGGATCACTTTCATTAACTTGTTTGGAATGGTTTAAATATTTATCAATTCGCTGTAATGTAATCACTGATTTCAATATGACATTAAATGAAAATAAAATAATAAATTTAAATCAACAACAACAACATGGAACACTATTACCACAAGTTATATCAAAACCACCATCATCACCACGACAACAACAATCAAAACATAAATTATATAAATATGAAAATATATCTATTATTAAATTTTATAAAATTTGTAATTTATTGGATCAAGAAAATGTAATTAATCTGAATAGGATGATTAAGAAATTTCCAAATTTAAAAAGAATATTAATTGTGATTGTTCGAGACGATTCACAATTAGAAGCAATAGGTAAATTGGAATTTCATGGTGAAATTGAAATTGGTAATTTATATTTAAAAAATACAAGCATCATACCAGATAATATAATTGAAATAAAGAAAATTAGTATGTTGGGATCAGGTGTTAATACTAATAAATTAATTCAAATGCTACCTAGATTTAAACCAAAAGAAATTATAAATGATTCAACCCAAATTCCATTCAAACAATTAGTATTATCAAAATCACAATGTTTTTCAAATTTAAAATCATTTGATAATCAAAAGGTAAAATTGGATATTGAAGATTTAAATTTCCTTTTATCAAGTTCAATAAATTCATTAAATTCATTATCAATAGAATTATGTTGTAACTATTTATTTTATTACTTAGCTGGTAGAAATGAACAATTTAAATGAAACCAATGTCAAATGGA
>JABXES010006503.1:0-24857 GCA_013375695.1 Dictyostelium brefeldianum
TTTTCAGTTTATTATAATAACTCAGCATATATGTAAAGTATTTTTACCAAATTGAGGCCAATTGTATAAAATATATTGTAAAAAAACTAGTATAAATACACAATTTAAATTTGGAATAACATTAAAAAATATACATTTTAAAAAATATATACTTTTAAACAATAACCATTAATTCTTTCTTTTATAAACACTCTCAATTAATTAAAAACAACAATGAAATTAATTTCAATTATTTTAGCAATTTTATTATTTGTTGCATTTGCAAATGCAAATCATGTTACATTTTCACATGAAAAGTTAAGTTGGTGGACAGAAAATGGAGAACATTACGCTCAATACGCTGCTTCAATTCATAATAATTCAGACAAACAAGTTAAATCATTATTATTCTCTGCTAGTGACTTACATTTAAGAAATATGGATGAAATATGGGACATCCATAGAGTCTCCCACTTTGAATACGTGTTACCACACTACGCTTCAATTGCACCACGTGGAAGTTACACATTCTATTACATTCAATCTGGTCAACAAGAAGCAACATTCTCATTATCTTCAGTTGATTATTTTTAAATAAAATAAACAAAAAGGGTGATGTGAAAAACAACTTTTTTTTTTATTAATTACTTTATTTAATTTGTGATATGTATATGAGTATGTGCGAGTGTATATTAATTTGAAATAGTGGTGGTTGTTGTATTTGGTTACATGAATTTCTTTGGTCTATTACCATTTTTGTTAGCACCAAATGTTTTTTTTCCGCCTCTACCATTATTGAAATTGGATTTATTATTTTTAACATTATTTGAATAGTCATCACCAAATTTCAATTGATTTTCTTTATGTTGTTTTAATTCCTTTGTTAAATGATTAAATTGATTTTTTTCAGTTGGATCCAATGATTTCTTAACACGTACTTTTTTAACTCTACCAAGATCATAGTGTTTATTATGTTCATCCTTTTCGTGAATTACTTCTTTTAATGATTCATCTTTTAATAATTGTGATTGTGCTTCTTTGTAACTATCTATATTGATATCAGAGTCATCCCATTTACCAATATTGAAATTAAATATTGAATCTAGTGATACTTTTGCATTCTCTTTCAATTGTTTTGCATTGTTTACAGATTTTAATTTCTTTAATTCTAATAATCTTGCATTTTCGATTGCCAATTCAGATTTATCATCACCAACATATCTAACTTTATCCCATTCCAATACTTTTGGTTCAACCAATTTATTTACTAAATTTCTTTTCTTTTCTTCTTTTTTCTCTTTTTTTGATTTATTATGATTATTAATTATTGGTGATGAAGTTGGTGATGTAGTTGATGCGGTACTACTGATAGTAGTTGATTTTAATGGTGGTGAAATACCACCATTATCAGATTCTGATGATGGTGCTGATAATGATGATTCATCTGAATAATCAGATTCTGCTTCTGATTCTTCCTCATCATCTTTACCACTATGTTTTAATGTTTGTTTTTCTGATAATTCATCATCGCCAAGTGAAATTGATTTCATTGGTGGTGATGATTTCTTTGTTGCTTCAACTGGTGTTGGAGTAGTTGATAATTTTGGTGATAATTTTGGTGATAATTTCTTTGTTGTTGAACCAGCAGCTGCTGGTGCTGGAGTGGTAGTAGTTTTTTGTTTTTTCAATAAAACCAAATTTTCTTTATCATCTTTTTCAAGTTTGGTTGATGGAATTGCAACAGTTTCTTCTTGATCATTTAATTTTCTTTTTTGACCAACAACAACTTTTGGTAGTGTATTTGTGATTATTGAATTTGTATTTATTGAATTTTCAGTATTTCTTTTTGAATAAAACAACATGTATGCTTTAGGGGAAAGTGCAGTTTGAACGGAAACTTGAGAAACAAAACTATCATCCATTTGATACCAAATACCATTTGGACCTTTAATATAACAAAAATAATGACCACTTGAGGATGAACCACCCAAATGAACCAGTACACCATACAAATCATAAAATGAATTATTGTTTGGAGTTGTCATGTATGGTGATAAATCTAATTCTTGTTTAAATGTAATTGGTTTATTAATTTTACCACCAAGATAATTAAAACGTTTAATTTGACAAGTTAAAATTGGAGGAGCAATATGAACTTGCAATCTTTTATCAGCTTTAACCAGCTTTTTACATTTTGAACATTTGAATTTATTTGAACCATCTAATGATTCAGATTTAACAAAATTTGATAACCCTTTTTCCAATGAATCCAATTGATTAAGTTCAACACATAAATCCATAAATGGATCAAATGTATTTGATTCGTATTGACAATTTGAACATTTAACTTGACTACGTAAATATCCACCAAATATACTACCGATAACAGTTGTCATTGCATCACGATGACTTACTGTACCTTTTTCATGTTTTGATAAACATACTTTTTGTAATCCTTCAATTACAAAACGAATAAATTCATGTGAATCTTCTTGACGACCAATTCTAAATGTTGGTGCTACTCTTCTTATATTTGATGCTATCTCTTTTGGTGTAATTGGTTTACCACCTTTATGACTTGTTACCATTAATCTCTCTAAACTACAAAATAAACAGAATCCATTGGTTTTACATGATTTTGAATGTTGTTGTGAAAACATAAAATTTGCCAATGGTGGTGTGTACATTAAACATTGTAATACTGAATTCATAAAACATGTATTACCAATATTATTCAAACCTGTTCCAACATGTGTTACTCCTTTCCATTTCATTAATGAAAATAATTGATCTGATTGAAATAGTACATTTTTTGGATTTGCTAATTTATTATCATCGTCATCTTCTTCCTCTGCTTCTTTTTTAACTGTTACTTTTGATTTTGCCAATTCTGATAGTTTCTTTGATGCTGATGAAGACATACTTGTGCTACTATTAATTGGTTTATATTTATTTTTTAATTTATTTGTTGAATCATTTTGTACATCTGTTTCTTCAAATTTAATCATTCTATTAAATAATGGTTTTGCTTCATTTGTAATTGCCGATTCAAATAATTTCTTTTTATTCTTTAATATTTCAATTTCTTCATTTTTATTATTATTTTTTGGTGATGTTGTAGATGGTATTGTAGATGTAGTTGGTGTTGATGTTGGTGATGTAGTATTTTGTGAATTTATATTCTTTTTTATATTATTTATATTATCTAATAATGTTACTTTATTTTTATTTTTAATATTATTATTTTTATTTTCGCTATTTATTTTATTTTGTTGTTTTATTTTCTCAATTGTTGTTTTCTTTTTTTTATTTCTTTTTTCATTGTTATTGATATTACTACTAATAGACTCTGTATTTGAATCTGAAAATAATATAGGCATTTTTAAATGTGTGCGAGTATTTATTTTCGTAAAATAATCAAAATTTTTTTATTTTTTTTATATGAATATATGTGTACACATAGGTGTGTTTGCTAAATAAATAATCAAACAATAATAATAATAATAATTATAAACAACACAAAAAAATAATTTTATGATAGTATTATTAGACAACAACCACAACAATGTAAACAACAAAAATAAAAGGTGTTTGGAAAATAGTTTGTTACGAAAAAAAGTTTAAAAAATTTAAAAAAAAAAAATTCGCTCGGTATTTTATGTTAGCAGTAACAAACTATTTTCAGCGGTTGTAGTGAGATTGATAAAAAATAAAAAAAAAGAGAGAAAAAGTAGTTAACACAACTAATAAACCCATTAAATAGTGTTTATTAATAAATTTTTAAATTCTATTTTTTTTCTCTATTTGTTGTTATTTATTTGTTATTTGTTTGTTATAACCAAAGGTATGTAAAGTTATATTTTGACAATATGTTGTAGCATTTTATAGTTATCGCAATGGATACAAGGTATAGTTCAATGAATTTATCGCCCAATATATCACGTGTGTGATTTTATTATGCTATGTGTTCTTTGTTTATAACTTTAATTTTGCTGTGTTGTGATAATTATAACTGTCGAAAATTTTTTGTAATTTTTTTTGAAAATGTCATAAATGAAAAAAATATGAAATTTAAATCATTTGTGATAATTTATTCAAACACAACATATACAGATAAATAAATACATATATATATATACACAGTACACAAAATATAGAATGAGTACAACATCAACTACAACATCATCTACAACACTATCAGCAAATAATACATTAAATAATGAAAACCCTATAGTGTTTTTTGATATTGCAATTGTAAATCAACAAAATCCAGTTTCATTGGGTAGAATAAAGATTGAATTATTTGCAGATGTTGTACCAAAGACAGCAGAAAACTTCAGACAACTTGTAACTGGTGAACATAGAGTTGCTGGTTTACCAGTTGGTTATAAAAATTGTACATTTCATAAAATTTCAAAGGATTTCATGATTCAAGGTGGTGATTTCGTAAAGGTAACATATACATATATTAGTAATAAATATAACACCACCTACTCATTGGTTACTAATACTATATAAATTGTCGCAGGGCGATGGATCGGGTAGAACATCAATATATGGTGAAAGATTTAATGATGAAAATTTTAAAATTAAACATTCAGGACCTGGATTATTATCAATGGTAAATAGTGGACCAAATTCAAATGGTTGTCAATTCTTTATTACATGTGTAGCAGCTGAATGGTTGGATGGTAAAAATGTTGTTTTTGGTAAAGTTATAGATGGTTTAAAAGTTGTACGTACAATTGAGGATATACCCGTCAATCCACAAACAAGTAAACCAAAATATGAAGTTGTTATAACTGAATGTGGTCAATTATAAATAGGAATAGGAATAATAATAGATATGCTTTTTTTTATAGAAAAGGACATTGTACAGAAATAAAATTTAATTTAAAAACGAAAAGAGGTATATATTTAAATAGTGATTTATCAATCATAGATAACTTTATCCCATTACCATCAGTTAAGAAGCAATCGCTTCTTTTTCTTTGAATTATCAATGATTCTGTTTCTTTGCAAATTTAACTCAAAGTGTTATAAAATAGAAACACACCAAATATTACAACGTCTATTTAATAAAATTGATCTGTTTATTATTACAAGAATCTTTTTTTTTTTCCAAATTGCAAGACAAGAAGATATTTATTTTTTAAAAGCATGTTGTTAAAACTGTCAATTTTTTTATTTTTTTTTTATTAAAAACATCATCAACAGCATCACAAATAAAATGAATAATATAATATATAAATGGTTGTTAGATAATGATAAAAGTGAAAATACAACAACATCGTCATCCATAATTGAATCAATAGTAATATTATCAATTAATGGTGTTCAAATTGAATATAATTCTTTATTAAATTATTGTAACAATAACAATAATGATAACGAAAAAGTAATAAAAAATACATACAACAACTATAACAACAATAATAATAACAACTATAAATACCAATCATCATCATTTTATGGATTAACTATTAATCAATTTCAAATATTAAATAATAATATTCAATCAACTTTAAAACCATTATTTGAAAATAACTCTAATAACAATAATATAAACATAACAATCAACTATAATAATATTAAAAGTAAATTTGATTGTTTAATTACAATAATATCCGAAAATAATTTAAGAAATTTAAATAACAAACTACAACCTCATCAACAGCAACAACAAAAGAATAAAACAATACCAACAAATATCAATAATAAAAGAAATAGTAATCATATGGAGCCTTTATTTTTCAAATTATGGAGAAATAAAATAATTAGAAATGAAATATTATATCATACAAGATTATATAATATTCATTTAAATAAGAAATTTATAATTGATTCAAGTAGATTAATGGAATACAAATATAAAAGTTATATTGCTCATTTGGACATACTTGAAAGCACAGAATTTATTAGTACAGAAACAAGTGAAGATTTAACATTACCATATGGTTTACAACATTTTGGATTTTCTTCGGATTATGATTTATTCAAATTAGAAAGTTTACAACATTTATCATCACTTACAAGTATTTCATTATTGGGTAATTTCAATCAATCATTGGATGGTGGTTGGATATCAAACAAAATAAACAGTTTACAATTTGGTCACGAATTCCAACAACCAATAAATTTTGGCCACCTTCCTAAATCATTAACAAGTTTAATATTGCATGCATTTTATGATGGTATAATAGAATATGGAGCAATACCAAAATCAGTTACAACTCTCAGTCACCTTGTTGATAGTAGAGATTCTTCAAAGATACCAACATCAACAACAATTTTAAAATATGATGATTATTTTAATAAACCCATCAATGAAGGTGATATTCCTCAGAACGTTACATCATTGGAATTCGGTGAGTTCTTTAGAAGTGAAATTCTACCAAATACATTTCCACCATCAATTAGAACCATAATATTTGGTCTATCTTACAGATTTAGAATTAAAGAAGGTACATTACCACCAAATTTAACTAGTTTGACATTGGGTTATTATTATAATCAAGATGGACTATTATCAGTACCTTCTTCAATTACCAATGTTGAATTTAAAAATGATCATGATTACACAGTTTTAAGAGAAGGTTTGTTTTTAAATACAAATTTACAATCATTAAAGTTTAGTTCAGTAGTAAATATTCATCCAAATACATTACCAACTACTTTAACTCATTTAGATATAAATCAATATGATGGTAATTTAAGTGAATTAGTAAATGTATTTCCAACATCATTAAAATCATTAGTTTTTGGTTTTGGTGATTTAGATGTTGGCATACCAACAAATATAACATCAATACAATTTGGTAGTGATAATATTACACCAGTTAAAGTTGGTAGTATATTTTCATCAAATATAAAAACATTGGAATTCAATAGTAAACACCATTCACTCAATTTAACAGATGATGGATTATTACCACAATCATTGGAATCAATACGCCTAAATTGTAATAATATTAATCTTATAAATTCATTTGATTCAAGTTATTTCCATGATAAAATAAAATTACTAAATAACAAAAACGACAATGAATACTAAATAAACAAATAAATTATAAAAATATATATTTTTTATTAAGGAGAACTGTATAATTCACCAGTATTATGATGCGGTTGTTGTTGATGTTGGTCGCTATCTACTTGATGTTGATGTTGTTGTTGTTGTTGTTTTTGTTGGTTGTTATTATCATCAGTGATTATTGGTTTTTCGTCAAATCTTTCATATGATCTAAGGGTACTTGGAGTTGATTCGTTGTTATTACTATTATTGTTGTTATTGTTAAAGTTATTATTATTTTGATAATTTTGGCTGTTGTTTTGATAATTTTGATTGTTGTTTTGATTATTGTTATTGTTATTTTGATTGTTGTTACTATTATTGTTTTGATTACGATTATTATTGTTGTTGTTGTTGTTTTGGTTATTACTATTGATAGTTAGATTATTGTTACCGTTGTTATAGTTATTATTTTGGTTGTTGTTATTGTTTTGGCTATTGTTATTGTTTTGAGTGATGTTGTTTTTACTTTTAAGAATATTATTTATACTATTTACACCATTCATTAAATTTATATTATTTAAATTTGCCAAATTATGATTAGTTGTGATTGGTTGATTATTTGGATTTTGAATTTGATTTTGAGCTTGTTGTTGTTGTAGTAATTGAAGGTTCTTTTGTTCTTCATTATATTTAGTGTGATGGTGTGTGCAGTAGATTGTACCTTTTGATTTTTGAACGGGCATAACGCATTTCTTATTCTTTGCATTACTATATTCACAAAATGTATTACCACTATTTGGATCTAATGGACTATGATGCCAACAATATCTAGATTTAGGTAATGCTTTACTTTTACATAATCTATCTTTTGATGATCCTACACACATTCCTTCTTCTGGTTGTGGTTGCTGTATTTGTGGTGGTTGTTGATTATTTCCACCACCAATTAATAATGATGATATTAAAGATGATTTATTTGATCTACCACTGTTACTTGAACCATTATTGTTGTTATTGCTGTTATTGTTGTTATTTCCATTGTTATTATTTGATGAACTACGTGAAGATGAAGATGAACTACTTCCTCTACCACTACTATAATCCTTTATACTATTTAATGATATATTTGCGCCATAACTAATGGTTGAGATCGATTTACTACCATTGTTATTGTTACTATTGTTATTGGTATTGGTGTTGGAGTTTCTATTATTATTGTTGCTACTGTTATTGTTGTTGCTATAGGCGTTGTTATTATTATTATCATCGTCATCACCTTCAGAATCTGATGAAATATCTTCAAATTTTAAAAGTCTATCTAATAAAAATCTGGTATTAAAGATAGTTAATATCAATGTATCATCTATTACTATTTATGCGAATATACATACCTCTTTTCTCTGAATAATTTCTTGTTTTCTTTTTTTACATTTTCCAATGCAGTAGATGTTGTGTTTAAATCTGCTGTCAAACTGGAATACTTTCTCTTTAATGATTCGTATTTTGATTTTAAATCGGCTGTAAATTATTATAGGGATTAATATTTGTGTGTGTTAAAAAAATAGTGCTTTTGTTTTTTTTTTTACATACCATCAGATGTAGATAATGAAGAGGATGACGAGTCTAATTTCGTTTTTGAAGAAGATGAAGATGAAGAAGATCCTCTATAGTTACTATTACTACTACCACTACCACTTCCACTACCACCATTATTACTGCTACTTGTATAATTACTATTACTATTACTGCTACTACCAAGCATTGCTGCTAAAATACCGCCACTATTCATTGTCGTGTTGTGTGATCGATTTAATATTGATATCTCGGATTGGTTTTTTTTTTTTTTTTTTGTAAACAAATAATAAACTTTATATAATATAAAATTATTATTACCAACTAACTAAGTTATAATTATATAAAGAAAAAAAAGGTTGAAAAAATAAAAAAAAAATTTTTAAGATTTTCAATGTTGTAAAAAAAAATAAAAAAAAAAATAAATAAATTTTATAACGCAAAAAAACCAAAGTAATATTGATAAAAGATTGGTTTTAAGTTGGTGTATTCCATTTTGTTCTTTTTTTTAATAATAAAATATATTTATATTATAATATTTATATTTTTAATACTTTTATATAGTTGCTTTTTTTTTATTTTATAAAAAAAAATTTCTAAAAAAATTTGTTACAAAGATAGAAATAAAAACAAATACATAATAAAAAACTATTATTTGTTTTTTTTTTTTTTTTATATGATACATATTAAATTTTTTTTTTTTTCTTTTCTTTTTTTATTTTAAATGTAAGATAAAATATCAGAATATTCTTTTGGTACATTATTAACAACGAATCTACCATCATAAGATAATGAAGCAAATGAGAAATTACTACTACCCCAACTTATATTATAAACAGAATCTTCATGTTCTTCATATGTTTTAATTAATTGATCTTCATTTCTTTTACTGTATGCAGACGATAAGGTATATTAGTATAAGTTATTTCTGTTACTACACAACATAAATACATACTTTTTCTTTTGTTTAATTGGTTGTTGTGGTTGTTGTTCATTATTACTATTATTATTTTCATTGTTGTTATTACTTGTTGTATTTTCATTATTTGCAATTGCAGAAGATAATGAATATAAATTCCATAATTTTACAGTGTTATCACTACTTGAAGTAATGATTAATTGATCGTGATATTTATTGAATTTAGCAGACCAAATCCAATGATTATGACCAGAGAATATTTTAACAGGATCTCTTGTTGATCTTGTATCCCATACTTTTAATTTACAATCATCACCTGCTGATAATAGATAATATGGTTTATTTGGATTGAAATCAATATCTCTAATTTGTTCAGAATGTGCTTTATCCATAGAAAATGTTTCTCTGTAAATGTTAATAGATATTACAATTAGTATACACACGAAAATGATAATGTGTCATGTTACAAATGGTTATAACTGTTATTACTTACTTTGCATTTCTAAAATCCCATCCTTTTATATTACAATCATTTGCAGTTGCTAATTGATTTGAAATATTTGGATTAATTGAACCAACAGTTAATTTTGAAAGGTTACCAAATTGTTTGATTACAGTTGGTTCTTGGGAAGAGGAAGCATCAATTTTAGACCATAATCTAATATTTGTATCATCCAGTGAAACTATATAATCATTTGAACCAGATGGATCACATATAATTGGTTTAATTGTACCTGTATGACCTTTTAGCTCAAATACTTCTGATATGTTATCCATTGATTCATTAATTTTCCATAGAGATGATTTATAATCTGTACCATTACTACCTGTATTATAAACCGAAAAGAATAATGATGCATCAAATGGACATGATGTAATTGACCATATCTCTTTTGGGTGATGAAATATTGATATACATTTAACACCTTCACCACCTGATTCCAACAATGCAATTTCATTATCTTCTCTCAATGCTGTTGTACCAACTAAAAATCTATTTACATCTGTTTCTGCAGATACATGTGATAATGCTCTTGTCTTTTGTGATAACCCATATACATTTGTTGATGATATATTTGATGATTGTGTATTAAACATTATATATGTTGATGGTGATGTGTCTGAGGTTTAATTAAAAAAAAAAGAAAAATATTAAAAAAAAAAAAAAAATCAATTTTTGCCAAAATTTTTACAAATAACCAGTGCTGGATTATTTTAATTTTTTATTATTATTTATATTATTATTTTCAATTTCTTCATGGTCATTACCGCCATCATCACTGTACTTTCTTTTTAAATTTAATTTTAATAATAATGATTTTATAATTTGATCTTTTTCAATTAATTGATCTTTTAATTTTTGAATTGTTGGAGAAATGTTGGAGAGTGAAGAAATTATTAAGTTAAACATATTTTGATAACCAAAGTTGAGTATTTCATTTAACGATAATTGATCAATTGTAAATTCATTTGGATAATTTGTAAAAATGAATTTTGAAATTTCTAAATGATTACCAAACATCATATGATGTGAAAACTTTGAAATCCAACTAGAATTTAAATTCATTAACCATACAACCAAATCTGTTCTTTCATATTGTAATGCCCATTTGAATAAATCTTTACCATCGAAATGAATGAATATACTTTGATTCAATTCAATTATTTGTTGAATACCTGTACCCATTGTTAGTTTTTTATTGATTTTTGATATTTTATAATTCATACATTTAATTGAACTCTTGTTATTACCATTACTACTATTACTTAAATCAATTGATAAATAATTTGAAATTTGGTTAAATTTTGATTTGTTGGTTAAAATAGTATCAATTTCACCAACTGATAATAAATATTTTATATTATAAATTAATTGTGTTGGATTGTTGTTATAATTATTTTGAATTCCCCAACAATTGTTACTGTGTATATTAGATTCGTCATATAATTGTGATTGAATTTTAAAAAAGCATTGTTTGAAATCCAATTTCACAATTTCATAAAATGTAATATTTAACCATGTTTCGTATCCAAGTCCAAAACCATTACCATTATTTGAAACGTAATTAATGAATTGTTTATTCTTTACCAAATATTTAAATTGCTTAATTGACTTGATTCTAAAGTAACTGAATATTTGGAAAATGTCAATTATAGGTTGATGTATATCAATTTGATAAAATTTAAATACAGTATTAACCAAATAATCAATTGTAATTCCATTACAAGTTAATAAATTATTATACAAGTAATTTAATATTTTACCAATTCCATTAACATTTGATAATTTGTCTGTTACCAGTTTCAATAAATTTGATAATTTCGTAAATTCAATTTTACATGGTGGTTTAATATTTAAACATGGCGTAAAAAATAATTGTGCCACCTCCGCACCAACTCCAAATGTTTGATTTACCAATATTTCATTCACCAAATTTAAATTTGTATTTGTATATTTTGAAAATATTAATTGTACAATTTCATATTCCATTTTTGTAATTTGATTAAATAATAATTGTATAGTTGACTCTTGAAATTTATTTAAATCTAGTACGTTGATAACATCTACAATTGATTCGTTACCAAAATTGGTTATATAAATTTCAAACAATTTGAATAACAAATGACCATTTGTTGCAGATTGGAAATACAACGGATTATCATTAATATAACTAAACAATGATAATACTTGTAAATTTGAAATTTGTACATTGAGTTGATTTGATTCTTTTTTAAATTTGGTGAAATCAATTTCAAATTGATTAAAATTATCAACTACAGATTGTAATAATGATAACTCGGTTAAATCAACACATTGTAATGAATGGTTAAATACAAATTTATAAATGTCTGGTATTGGATTCCAATGGATTTTAAATTTATAATATTCACAAGTTTCAATATGACCAAGTGATTCTGTTGAATTGTATGGTAGGTTTAAACGTTGAGTTTGATAAACTGATAATATATCAATGAAATCTTTTTTATCTTGAATACCATTTGTAAATTCAATGTTACAATTGAAAAATGATAAATCTGGATTGCTTACAAATTGACAATATCTTTTAATGAACCAAGAATACTTTGAAAATGGTATAGTATATTCTTGACCAAGTGAAAGGTTATTGAATATTTTGAAATACTGATTATTCGTTTTGAATATGGTATCCAATGTTTGAATGGAACATGTTAAAAATACTTGTTTAACAAATTCAATTTCTAATTTGTTATCATATTTAATTGTATCTTGTGAATAGTATAATTGAAGATAAGCAATTACTCTTTCTGGTTCAGAAATAATTAAATCTATTTTACAATTCTCTAATTTACATTCTTTAATATTTGATATTTTATCATGATAACTGCTAATTGGTTGACCATGGAAATTTGACATTAACAAACACAATGCATCCATACATAATGATCTAATTGAATAATAATACATTGATGACCAGTTATTGATATTTGTTAAATTATTTGTTTTATAGAGGAATTTATAAATGTATTCACTAAATGTTGACTGATCTTGAAGTTGTTCAATCAATATCATTTCAAAATGATATTTACGATTCATATCTTGATCCAATGATAAAATTTTATTTATTCTTTCTTGTATTTCATTTGGTATTTCATTCAATCCCATACATACTAAATACATTGATTCAATTAAAAACATGTACTGATCATTTGTCATTTCCAATGGTTCATATTTGTTAATTCTTTTTATCAAGTAATATTTTGATTCAATATTTGATTTTTCAACCAACGATAATTTATAAACTTTTCTTGCAACTTGAATAGATAAATTTAAATAATTTTCAATTGACATTGGTATAGTAATACTAACTGAATATAATTGATTATTTGAAATAACATAATCTACCAATTCTGAATTTGATCCTGATAAAATCAATATTTCAACCAATGGATAGTAACTATGATAATTTGCAATTTGAGCATCTGTTGAACGGTTAATTAATTTCTTAAATATTTCCAACACACCAGATAACTGATTTGAACTAGATACCAATGATATAAAAGTTGATTTTGAGATTGGACAATCCAAATCAATTAGCGTGTTACATGCAATTAAATTACCTTGTTTAATTGATAATTCAATAATATTTTGAATTTGAATATCGTCTCGTTTATTTTCAACTAGTAATTTAATTGTTTCAATATCTTTACACTGTCTGAAAAATGTTTCCAATCCGAAAAAATCAATCAATACATATTGTTGATTCTTTAATTTATCTTTTAACAATGAATATTGGTTATTTGTTATCATCCATTCCATTGAACATATGTATTTCCATTGAATTCTATTACCAATATAATATTCTTTTTCTTGTGTATATTCAATTTCACTGGTTTGTAATATATTGAAAATTGTATTAAATAAAAATTTATCTCTAATAACTTTCCAAAATAATATTTCATTTTTTGTTATTACTGTATTTGTTGTTGTTGTTGTTGTTGTTGTTGTATTTGTTATTATTGTTGGTGATGTCATTGTGTGATATATATGTTTATTTTATTCGTTTATTTTATAGTGTTGTAATAAAATTTAAAAACCCCAACGGTTTTAAAATTTTTACACCAAAAACAAAAAAAAATATTAAAAAAAAAAAAAAAAAAAACCAAAAAACGACATATAACGGAAAAGATTAAGATGTTAATTCAATGTAAATCAGAAAAAAAATGGTCTTTTTAGATCTTGTTTCAATTAATAAAAGATAAGATAAATTATTTTTCATTTTTGTTCCCTCACTTTTTTTATTTATTTTTTGAGTTCAAATTTTTATGTTTCTCATAATTTACACAACAAAAATAATTTTGCGAAAGACATACAAAGAAATAAAGAAATGGATAATACAAACCTTAATAGGCAAACATTAAAACAACATAGCATAGTTGAACAGTGATAGCACCAAGATTCGTACAATTATTTAAAGAGAGATGGTTTATAGAGACAACACAGATTTGGAAAAATAACCTTGACCCCGGTCAATTAGCAAAAAAACAACTCAATGGTAATTGTTTATGTAAAGGAGGTGGAGCATGTAGTGTATCATTAGAAAATGGTATTGTTAATAAATATCCTGTTTGTGTTTTAATCACATTATTATTAAATTTTGATTATAAAGAATGTAATACATAATTAATTAAATATCAAAATGACTTAATTAAACAAGTTAAAAGTTATTTATCAGATCCACACAATGATGGTATGTATACATATGTATTGTAGTAAGTATGTTATCATTCTTACATTCTCTAATATTGTGCACTTTTCATATAGATCCAACATTTAGGAAATTAACGATACTCATTGCACAATTTGATAAAATTAAATTATCTGCATCAGTACCAGCATCAATGAAATCAATAGATGAATTAGTATTATCAGTTTTAAAAGAAATAACAGATAGATATAATGGAGTACCAGATAAAATTAGAGTATATCAAGATGAAGGAAAGCAATTGAATTAAAAACAAAGGCAATTTAGAATTTGGTAAAGGGAATTAATTCAGCATTGCAATTGATTATTATACTGGTGTGTTAATTTAATTGATACTTCAAGTTTGGTTAACACAATGTCAATTAAATATTGGAATTTCATTATATGAACAACATGTAAAGAATGCAGTATATTTTCGCAGTAAGAGGGAGTGGTGTTGAAAAGGATTTTTATGCATGTCAACATTAATTGATGCAATTAATACTATTGCACTATCGCCATCATTATCCAAATTATGTAAAAGCATATTACTATTTATCAAAATGTTATTCTAGAATTGGTGAATATGAAGTATCAATTAAATATGGTAATTTAGAATTATCAAATGACCAATCATTCTCAGTTACAGTTAATCCGTTAATTGAACATGCAAATATGAAATTAAAATCAAGAGAATCAAACAGAAATTTCAAAAAGGAAACAAATGCACTTATTAAAGAATTAACTGATCATTTACAAAAGGATTGATTTAAAGAAAGATTAACTGATCAATTTTTAAAATCATTTTTACCCGAAAAAGTGTATTGGAATATGGTCAAACTCGTTTAAATCCACCAATGGTTAAAGTTGATTCATTATCATTGGATGATCAAAAATTAATATTTTGGTGTTATTTAAAAATCATTACATCATCTAATGAACCAATAGATGATATTGTAGATTCTTCAAAATTAGATGCATATGAACAATTGGCAACTATATTTCAAAGAGGTGCGTGTGGTAAAGATATTGATTTAGATTTGGCAAAATATTATTTAGAAGAAGCAGTTGAATATAGAAGATCAAATAAATTATTATACAAATGATAACAAATTGGTAATTAATAATCCAGATTTAAATGATCATTGTTTTGATTCATTGGCAATAATGTATCATCTTGGGTTCAATAGCAAACTTGAAACTAAAGAATTAAAAGCAAAACAAATTTGGTTGGAAGCATCTGATAAATTCAATTGTGCAATATCAAAATGTAAGTAATTGTATTATTTATAAGATAATACATTATCACAATATTATATTTTACTAATAAAACAATAATTATTTCAGCAAGTTTAACTAGATTTTATGTGAATGATAAAGATATTAATCCAGAATACAAATTAGTAAAAGATTCAGTTGCAGGTAGTTCAATGAATAAAGATTTATTTAAAACGATGATTCAAAATACACTTACATCAGTTTTTGGTACTTCAACGAATAATGATTTTGTTATCAAAGCACATGAAATCAATTTTAATAATTTAAGAATTTGATCAGAAAATGGTAATTCACAATATGTAAAATCACTTTATTCAACTCATTTATTGGTAGTTAAATTTTTAAAATTATTAAATGGTATCAATAGTGGTAGCAGTACTGGTTTAGATAAATTAAAAGTAACTAAACCATTATCAGATGCAATCAAACAATTAAAAACAATTGAAGTAATTAGAATACCATCTGATAGAATAATAATTGTTGATGATTTAATTAACAATTAATTAAATGTCCTTCAAATTTAAATGTTCGAGAATTTGTTGGTTATTGTTATTTAGATTAAAAAATATTAGTACACACGAAACTTCAGAAAGGTTAGACCTTCTTGGTATTCCTGATGCAAGTAGATTAAAATTCATTGATGATTCAATTGGAGTGTGTAAAGCTGTTGGTGGTAAAAGTGGTAAAGGTAGTGTTAATCAAGAATGTTTAAATGTATTTTCTTGTTATTAAAAAAGTATTATCTTAATACAATCACTCATCAATACCATATCTAAAACCAATAAATAAATCACTAACAAATAATACTATATCAATGTTTGTTTTGATTTTATTTATTTGTTTATTTTATCCATTTTTTGTTTTTCAAAATTTAAAAAAAAAAATGAAAAAAAAAGCTTTTTTAAAAAAAATTTCATAAAAACGAAAAATAAAAATGAATGAAAAAGTAACAAATAAAAAGAGATTAAAAAATGATAATGAAAATGATAACGAATCAGATGAAATTATAAAAAAGAAATTCAAAAAAGAAAAGAAAGAGAAAAAACAAAAGAAAAAACAAGATAACAGTGATAATGAAATAGAAATTAAAGAAAAAAAAGTACCAAAAGAAAAGAAAGAAAAGAAAAAACAAGAAAACAGCGATAATGAACCAGAAATTAAAGAAAATAATGAAACTAAAGAAAATAAAGTCAATGAAGAAATTGTACAAGAAACATTAATATATAATGATATAGAAGATATGAATAGAATTGACATTAAGAAATTACCATGGGTTGAATTAATTAAAGATAAATTTTCAAATATTATATGGTCAAAAAATATTAAAGAAACACCAATTATAATTGTAATTTTCACAAAAGAAGAATGTGATTCATTTTTAGAAATATTATCAACAATTTATCATCAAGAATTATCAATTAAACAAGCAAGTAGCAGCAGTAGTAGTAGAATAGTAATTGGATTTGATACAGAAGGTAAAATACCATATTCCATTCAAATTTCAACCAAAACAATATCAACTGTAATTTACATTAAATCAATTGGTGGTTTAACAGATAGTTTAGCGAAACTATTACAAGATAAATCAATTATTAAAAGTGGTGTCGGTGTAAAGAATGATTTTGATCAGTTACAACAAATCTATGATATTAAATGTCAATCTGCCTTAGACGTTGCTTGTGTTTCATTTAGAAATGGTTTAACAAATAATTATTTATCATTGGATGTATTGGCAATTGATTTATTACATTCTGAAAAATATAAATATAATAGAGCTATAGGTGGTGATATTCAACCAAATAAATTAAATGAATGGATAGAATCAACAAAATCAAGAATACATAAAAATAAATACGCTTCAATTGATGCATGGTTAGGTTATAAAATTGCTGAAACATTATATACAAATTTAAAAAATGATTCTTCATTCTTTGATTGGTCAAAATCAAATGTTACTGGTAATTTTCAATTTAAAGATAAAAGTGATACATCATCTTCCTCTTCCTCTTCCTCAACCAATTCAAGTAAACAAACAACATTTAGCGAAAACTATCAACATAACTATTTCCCAAATAGTAATAAACCTTCAAAACCAATCATAAATAATACATCATCTGATACTTCAACAACTACCACTACAACAACTCCAACAGCTTCATTTACATACAAAAATGAAAAGAATGAAAAGAAATATGAAAAAGCAAATAATCATGAAAACTTATTAAAATTACAACAAATTAAAAAGAGTACTTCAAAAAGACCATTTATTTAAATAATAATAAAAGATGTCTTTGGTTGATTATATATTTTAATTGTTTATTGTTTATTGTTTTATTATTTATTTATATGAAAAGATGTGTGATACTACTTTTTTTTTAAACTTTCAATTTGTAATAATAATTCATTAATTTGATTTTTATATAAATCTTTTAAATCCATTATATCCAATCTTAATTCATTTACAGATTCTTCTTTTTCACCTAATAAAACCAATGAAGTTTGATAACGTTGTTGAATATCTTTAATTTCTTGACCTTGTAATTTAAATTCTCTACATTCACTTAACAATTGTTCATTGTCTGTTGTTAATTTTACCAATTCATCTTCTAATTTCTTTCTTGAATAATCTAATGATTGAACTTGTGCTTGTAATGATTGAGTTTCACCTTCTTTTTGTGATAATAATGCTTGAATGTATTCCAATGAAGTAGATGATGTTAACCCACCACCAATACCACCACCAGCAACATTATTTAAAAAGTCATGATTACTTGGTGTTTTCTTTAATCCATTAAATAATCCCATCATTGTTTTACTTGGTGTATTATTATTACTACTGCTATTATTATTATATCCAATACTATTAGATAATGGATTATTATTATTATTAATACTATTACTACTACTATTTAATGATTGTGGTGGTGATGAAGTTGAAGATTCTTGAATTGATTGTTGTTGTTGTTGTTGTAATAATTGTTTTTGTTGTTTTTTTAATTTATTTAAATATTCTTTTTCCAATAAATCTTTTTCATCGGTAAATTGTTTTTGTTGTTTATCAGATTGATCTTTTAATTGGTTGATAGTTGATTGATAATCAGATAACTTTTGATTTAATGATGATATGGTTTGTTCAAATTCTTGGAATTTCAATAATTGATCTTCATGTGTTGATTTTGATTGTTGAATTTCAGTTAGATAAGATTTTAATTTCTTTTTATCAATTTTAGATTCACCTTCCAACAATTGAAATTTAAGAGTCAACTCTTCCAATTCCGATAAAATTTCTTGTTGATTTGTTACAACTTGTTCAGCTCTAACACGTTCATCACGTAATTGATTATTTAATGATTTTTCCAATTGTTCCCAATTTGATTGACGTTCATTAAATTGTTCGGTAATAGATTCAATTTGTTTGAGTAATGGTCTTGTAGCCTGTGGTATTGAAGATGATAATTGATCATTTCTAATTTCAGCATCACGACAACGTTGTTGAAGATGATTGATTTCCTTTGCCAATTCATCTTCTTTCCAAGTTTGTTTTTCATTATTTCTTGAAATAGTTGAACGATGTTCAGAGATTATAGTTTCCAATTGTTCAATTTTCTCCGCATATTCTTTTTTCTCTTGATTTGAAACCAATTGAAATTCATTTTTAACACGATGTTTCTCTTGATCAATTTGTTTTAAATAACGATCAACTTCAATTGCATGATGTTTATTTAAATCTGATATATCTTTCCATGCTTTCTCTAATGCTTGTTGTAAATCTGATGCTTGTTTAATTGCTTTATCAGCTTCTTGATCACGACGATCTAATTTCTTACTTGCTGAATCTGTTACTTCTTTCATTGTATTTATAGTATCTTGATAACGTTTATCTGCTTCTTCAAACTCTTTTACACGTTCAGATTTTGATAATAGTAATGATTCGGATGCATTTACACGATCATTCAACATTGTAATGGTTTCTTCGTTTTCTTTGATTGTTTGTTTGAATTTTTTATTGGAAGATTCCAACGTTAAAATTCTATGACTTAAATTTGTGCCTTCATTTGTGAGTAATGTAATTTTTTCATCTTTTCCTTTAATTGATTCAGCAATTGAATCTGGTAATTGTGTACCTGCTTTCAATTGATCTCTTTCTTTGGTTATGGTTGATAACTTTTTCTCAACCTGTCCCAATCTTCTACTAAATTCTTCTTTTAAATTTTCTAAATCTTCTTTTTTTGAATCAACATTCAACTTTGAAATATCTGTCAATAATTGATCATTCAATATTGATAGTTTTGACACTTTACCTGTTATATCTTCAATTACTCTTTCTTTATCTGATATAATTCGTTTTTGTTCATCATTTATCATGGTTACAATTTTAAATTTATTTTCAATTTCCATTAATTGATTTTTTAATTTTTGATTTTCATTTTTAATATTTTCAAATTCAATTGATTGGATTGGTTGTGGTTGTTCTATTTGTGGTTGTTGTGGTGGTGATGGTTGTTTTTGTTGTTGTTGTGGTGGTGTCTGTATATTATTTAATTGTTGAATTTCATTTTCGTTTTCTGTATTCTCTGTAATTTCAGTATTTTCAGTAATATCTGGAATTTCAATATCATCTTGATCATCTAACCATGAATCATTATTTGTATTTGTATTTTCATCTTGTTCCATTTGTAATGATTTTGATAAATTGGTTGATTCTTTTTCAATACTATCTTCTTTAGTTGGTGTTTGTTGTTCTGGTGTTTCTTCTTCTAAAGAATCAACTTGAAATAATGGTTTTTCATCATCATTATCACTATCATCTTTAGTTTTATCATTATTTAAATTAATTTCTTTCGATTCGTTTTCGCTATATTTTGGAGTTGGTATTGATTGTGGTTGAACTACTGTAGTAGTATTGTTATCTTGTTTTGGCTTAATTGGTGTTATATTTAATATTGAATTATTATTATTAATTATTGGTGTTGTAGGAGTAGTTGTAGTAGTTGTTGTTGTTGTTATATTGTTGGTATTTGTAGTATTTCCATTGTTTGATTGTTGTTGTGAAGGCTGTTGTTGTTGTTTATTAGGTGTAGTAATAGTCGGTGTAGATTTAGTTGGAGTTGTAAAAGAGTAACCAAAAAAACTACTACCACCGCCAGGTGATGAAGAGAATGAGGTATTATTATCATTGTTATTTCCTTCTGTATCTGGTTGATCTGGTATACCAATTGCCTTGTCAATTGATTTTTCAACGTTTTTAATAACTTTACCAACTGCTGATATATCAAAATTAAAATTGCCCCACTTGCTCATCTATTTTATATAGAAAATAAATATATAATTAATGAACAGATATATATGTATACAATCAAGATATAACAGTGAGAGTGTGTGTGAAATTATAATCTAATTATTTAATTTATGTGGTGTGTTGGATAATTAAAAAAGTTACAAAAAAACAAAAAAATTAAAATTTGGTAAAAAAAAAAAAAAAAAAAGATATTTTTAAAGTAGAAAGAAGGTCAATTAGTTATTTAATTATTTAATTATTACAATGGAGAAATGTGTTAATATGTTTATTTAATTATTTATTTTTTTATGTTTTTTTTGTTTTTTTTTTTTTTGTTTGTTGTGTTGAGATTGTTATTTGAAAAGAATTAATCAAAAGTGATTGGTACGTCTCTCTTTGAACCATTGAGTGTAGCAGTAATTTTTGGATGTGACATTGCAAATTGTTTAAATTCATTAAATGATAATTTACCATCACCATTTACATCCAATGAAGAGAATGCACCATCTGCAAATATTTGTGCCATTTCTTCTGAAAAATTATTTAAATCATCCTTGTTGACTTCTTCATTTGTTTGATATGAAAGTGCTTTAAATCCTGAAATCCATGCTTGTTGAAACATTTGTGATAATTCACTCTTTGTAATATATCCATTTCCATCTAAATCATATGCTTTAAATGATACTGTGTATATTGATTAAACCAGAAAATATAGTTATAATGTTAGCAAGGTTATACCACTATATTATATTGTCTTATGTTGTTGGTGTTGTTGTTTCAATACATACACTCTAATTTTTCTTCAACAGTTCCTTTACATAAAATTGATAAACCACTAATAAATTCTTGTAAATCAACAGTGTTATCTTTATTTGTATCAAGTAAATCGAATAAACGATCTCCAAATGGTGAATTATCAAGATTCTTTAAACCGCATGATTCTAATTTAGTTAAACCTTCTTTAAATTGTTGTCTATTTAATGGTGCTTTACCTCCATTTGATAAATCTGAAAAAACTTCATATAATTTTTTAGCTTCAACTTTATCAACTGTAAATACAATAGCATGACATCAAAATTAATTAATATGGTTTTTCTATTTTTAGAATAAATAAAATTAATATAATCATTGAAATTAAATGTTGTACTTACAATTTGTTGATTCTTGTAATTGTTTTACTACGTCATTGTCAATTTCTAAAAATAGAAATTTTATTTTTTTTTTCGATGGGATGTGTTATCAAAGATATTAGCAAATTTATTAAAATTATTATTAAAAAAACAAAAAAAAATTAAAATTGAGAGACTACATACTATATTTCTTTCCTGAAGCTTTGGTAGAACCTGATGTACCTGTTGGTGATTTACCTTGTTTATTACCCATTGTATGTATAATATTATTTGTATGTTGTGAGATGTGAATATATTAAAAATGTTAGAAAAAAAAAATTAAAAAATTAAAAAAAAAAAAAAAAAAAAAATAAAAAAAAAAAAAAAAAAAAAAATAAAAAAAAAAAAAAAAAAAATCTTTTCAGACAAAAAAAACACAAATATTTGTTTAATTAAAATTAATAACACATGATCGTGGTGTGAAATAAAAAAAGTGAGATGATAGTACAACCATCCATAGATCTAAAAAAAATAATAAAAAGATATACACACGTATATATTTTGTTTGTGTTTTTTGTTTTTATTTATTTATTATTTTTATTATTTTATTTTTAAAATTTTTATTATTAAAAAAAAAACATAATGTAACAATGAGAGTGAATGAATGAAAGATAATAATAAAATTTGAGATATGTGGATGTAGTAGGAATGATAATTTATAAATTTGATCTAGCAGAGAATTTAACAACATCATTTACATCAATACCTAAACCTTTACATAAACGTGAACCTAATTCTTTATCAGCTTTATAGAAATTTGAAACAGCACGAATTTGAATTTCTTTAATGGTTACACCAGACATATGACCAACTAAATTTGCAACGAGACGAGATTTAGCACCATCATCCATTAATCTGTAGAGATCACCTGGTTGTTGGAAATCATCATTTGGATGAGTGTAACGTTGACGAGCAGCAAGACCTGAAACTTCAAATTTATGTTGAGAGTATTCTGGTTGTGGTTCTGGACCATGGAAAGAGTTTGGTTGATAGTTTGGACCTTTACCTCCATTACCATTGATAGCCATAGCACCATCACGTTGATAATTTTTAACACCACCTTTAACAGCGTATGGACAATTAATTGGAATTTGTTGATAATTTACACCCAAACGATGACGATGAGTGTCTGGATAAGAGAAAAGACGACCTTGTAACATCTTATCTGGTGATGGTTCAATACCTGGTACCATATGTGATGGTGAGAATGCAGCTTGTTCAACTTCAGCGAAATAGTTTTCTGGATTACGATTTAATACCATACGACCAATTGGAATTAATGGATAGTCTTTGTGTGACCAAATTTTAGTGACATCAAATGGATCGAAACGATATTTTGCTGCATCTTCATGTTCCATCAATTGAATTGATACTTTCCATGCTGGTTCACCACCTTTTGCAATGGTTTCAAAGAGATCACGTGTTGCTGAATCTGCATCGGTTGCTGAAAGTTTACCAGCTTCTTCTGCTGTGTGATTGGCAATACCAGTTTCACTGATAAAATGTAATTTAACCCAATATGGTTTACCTTGTCCATTTACAAATTTCAATGTATGACTTGAAAATCCGTGCATATGACGATATGATTTTGGTGTACCACGATCAGAGAATAAAATTGAAACTTGATGTGTTGATTCTGGTGTATGTCCTAAAAAGTCCCAAAACATATTTGGATCTTTACAATTTGTTTGTGGATTACGTTTTCTATATATAGTGTTAAAATATTCATATTAATATATTGTGTTGTTGTTTATACATATCACCACCACTATTATTAATATATGATTGTTTTACTTACTGTGTATGAATGAAATCTGGGAATTTAGATGGGTCTCTTAAAAAGAATACTGGAGTGTTATTACCAACCATATCCCAATTACCTTCTTCAGTGTAAAATTTAACACTGAAACCTCTTGGATCTCTTTCAGAATCAGATGAACCTTTTTCACCACCTACAGTTGAGAAACGGGTAAAGATTGGAGTTCTTTTACCAATTTTATTTAAAAATTTAGCTTTACACCATTTTGGAATATCAGTTGAAGTAACTTCAAAATAACCATGTGCACCAGCACCTTTTGCATGAACAACACGTTCTGGGATACGTTCACGATCAAAATGAGAAAGTTTATCAATTAAATGAAAATCTTGAATTAAAATTGGACCTGATGGACCAGCTGTTATTGAATTTAAATTATTATCAACTGGTGCACCATTGCTAGTTGTTAAAACTGGTGATGACATCTTGTTTATATATATACAAATATAAGATACTTTTTGTGAATGAAAAAAAAAAAATAAAAAAAAAAAAAAAAAAAAAAAAAAAATAAATAAAAAATAAAAAAAAAAAAATAAAAAAAAAAAAAAATTAAAAAAAAATAAAAATAAAAAAAAATAAACATTAAATTATATAATTATAAAATTATAA
>JABXES010006507.1:0-24854 GCA_013375695.1 Dictyostelium brefeldianum
AAATAATAATAAAAAGAACAAGAACATCAATAATAACAAAAATAAGAACAACAACAACAACAACAATAATCATAACAATAATCATAACAATAATAATAATAATAACAACAATAATGGAAACAGTAAAAATAATAGAGACAATAATAGGGACAGCAATATAGATAATAATAATAATAACAATAACAATAGTAATGGTAGTAGCAAAAGTAGCCGTAGTAACCGTAATATAGATAATAATAACAACCACAATAATAACAACCACAACAGTCATAATAATCATAACAATAATCATCACAATAACAATGCGAATAGCCATAATAATAATAACCATCATAATAACCATAAT
This sequence comes from Dictyostelium brefeldianum, assembly GCA_013375695.1. NCBI lineage: Eukaryota > Evosea > Eumycetozoa > Dictyosteliales > Dictyosteliaceae > Dictyostelium > Dictyostelium brefeldianum. Next base: position 347 of record JABXES010006507.1, read on the forward strand.
AACAACAATCATAATAATTACAACAACAATAATAACATTAATAATTATAATGATAATATTGATAATATTGAACACATCGAAGAAATTAATTCAAATTCATTAAAAATGAATCAAGTTGAACAACAACAATTGCAACAACAACAATTACAATTACAATTACAACAACAACAAGTTCAACAACAAATTCAACAAGAACATAGCGATATTGGTCTTATTGAGGAAATTCATGATCATTCAATTATAGGTGGATTAGTTTCAACAGTTGGTCATCATATGGGTGTTGTTGAACAACAAATTCATCATGAAGCAATTATGGATAATCACGATCAACAACAACATCATCAACATCATCAACATCATTCTGATGGTGAATCACAAATTGAACATATTGGTCATATTAATGATATTCAACCTCAATCATTGATCATTGAAGAATCACTCCACCATGACGATCATTTTCAACAATCTTCAATTCCAGATCATGAAATTCAAATAATCACTAATAACCAGTAATTACATCACAGTCAAAAAAACAACAACATATATAAATATAAATTCGCTCCTCGCACAAACAAACCACAAATAAATATAAATATATACAAAATCATATATTCATAAACATTCATACTTTTTTTTTAATATTATTTTTTCAACTAAAAATATCGATCGTCATCATTGTTTGGAAAATTAATTTTAATTTTTAACTGTTACCCAATCATAAATATTTAAATTTTTAAATCTGGATTTAAAATTATAGAATATAATAATTAATTAATATTTTAATTGAGAGAAAATTAAATTATTTCAACAAATAATATTATTTTTATAGGTTGAATATTTTTAGGAATCAATATATTTTAATTAAATAAAATCAATTTATTAAAACAACAATAGATATTAGTTAATTTTCTCCACATAAAATCTATTTTTTTTTTAATTTTTTTTTTTATTTTTTTAAAATTCGTTTTTGTTCACTCTTATATAATAATTTTGTTTTTCAAATTTAAAGAATATAAATTTATGTAATAACTGAACATACATAGAAATAAATCATTTTATAATAATAATATTACATATTCATACAACTAATATATAATTAAAATTTAATTTATCATAATAAATAACCAAATTTAGAAAGTATGTATAAATTTAATAATATTTCTATTAAATTAAATTTTAAAAATTATATAAATGTAAATTACTTTTTATTTATAAATAGTTATAAATTTTATATTATTATAATATTTAATAATTTAATATATATAATTTAATTAATTAAATATTAAAAAATAGAAATTATTTATTGTGTATCATTTAATGTTGTTTAATTCTTTTTATTTTTTTTTTAAAAATATTCATTCATATTAGTAGTGTTACCAATTAAACTAATAATATTTTTAATGTGTTTCTTGTTTGTCTTCTTTATATTTTAATTATTGAGATAGAGCATTACATTTTTTTTTTATTTTTTTCGAAAAAAAAAAACTTTTTTTTTATTTTTTTTTCATATTTTTGTTCTCTCAACATATAAAAAAAATATATATTTATATATTTTAATTTTATTAGTTATCATCTATTAAATCATAATAATTTATATATATTCACATATACACATATATACATAATTGATATATTATTTAATTTGATCAAAAAGTATGTACATATTAATATAATATTTATAATTTTAACAATTGTAAAAAAATAATTTAATTCTTTATAAAACTATAATTTAAAAATTTAATCACATCATTTAATATTTTTTTAATTATTAAACTATACAATTATATTATATGCATAATGTAATATTTTAATTTAAATAATAATTGTGATATTGTGTTAACACATTTTAACATTGATTTTTTTATTTTTTTATTTTTTTTTTCACAAAAGACAATAATAACAACACACAAATTTTAATTCATATTTCACCTTTTTATTGTTTTGTTTTTCTATCAAGTCTATTTTTTTATTTTTTTATTTTGAATAATTTATATTCAACACTATAAATATTTTTTATATATATAAAAAAATTATTATTAAAAAAAGATATTATTACTTTTTCAAAATATTAATTATTAAAAGAGTAACAATTGTGTGTTGGTGGTGTTTATTTTATAGCGAGTGTGTTTTATGTGTTTTTTGTATTTTATAGCTATCCTGTGGTGTATATTCTTTTAATTATTATATTTATGTGATAATAAATGTGTTCTAATTTTTTTATTTATTTTTACCATATCACATATTTTATTTAATAATATTAAAATAATTTAAAAATTGTATATAATAAAATTAATTTATAAAAATACTAATATTTATTTATTTAAATATTTTATTTATAAATATTTTTTTATTATTAGATTAATTAAATTTAAAGATGAAAATTAAATATCATATTTATAATCAAAGTTTAAATTTTTCAGAATACAAAGAAGAGTTTGAAAAACAAAAATTATCAGTTGATCCATATCGTTGTGTTCCAGATTTCATTGCTGGTACAAGTGGTCAGGATAAATTGGTTTATCCAAACATTAAAGAATCTTCAAGATATGGTAATGTTTCTCATTTATTTAATCCAAATAATGGTGAAAATGAAAATTATTTTGAAAATTCAAATTATGATAGAATTTTTAATGCACCAAATGAAAATGAAAATATGAGTACAAATAATAATAATAATAATAGCAATAACAATAATAATATTGGTAATGGTCGTATGAGTCAATCAAATTCATCAAATAATATTAGTGGTCAAGCTTCAACAACACCACCAAATGCAAATGTTAGAACTCCAAATTACATAAGTAGTAGTGGTAGACAAGTATTTCACCAACATAATAGTTTTGCTGGTATAAGTTTAATTAATACAAATCTTGCAAGCAGTAGTGGTGCAGGTGGTAGTGGTACTAATAACACAAGTAATGTTGCAACAAATAACAATAATAGTAATATCAATAGCAGCAACTTTGCTATTACAACACCAAAAGATAGAGGTGGTTCATCCGAAGCTTCATTTGTTAATTCACCACCAGTTTTAAATTTAGGTGATTCTGCTAAAAAAAGAAAGAAAGAAGTTGATGGTAAAAGAAAACCTGGTAGACCAAAGAAACTTAAACATACAGATACTACTAGTTGTACTAGTACTCCAGTTGTTAATAGTGGTAGATTTGTTAAAGGTCATACAAAATCACCAAAGAATCTATCAAATACAAATACACCGCAAGTTTCAAATACTCCATTGGTTGAACCAAATGCTGTTCCAAATGGCAGTGGCAATAGTTCAAGTGGTGTTTATACATATGAAGAATCTGATCCATCATTTGGTGAAGATAGTGAAAGTGAAGCAGCAATTTCAGAATCCGAAGAATCTGAAGAAATAGAATCAGATGTTGATATTGTTTCTGTTAAAAGAGGTCCTGGGAGACCACCAAAATATTTAGCTAAAGCTCCTGCATCAAATAAAAAATCACAACAACAACAACAACTGCAACAACAAGTATCCGCAACACCTACAACTCCAACTATATCATCATCAAATTCAAATGTTAATACTACAACTTCAACTTCAATTCCAACATCATTATTATCTTCATTATTAAACAAAGACAAAGATAATATTCAAACAACTTTAAATAATAGTACCAATACCACAACTAATAATGTATCTAATCTTCCAACTTCATCATCAAATTTACCAATAACATCGACTGCGACAACAACAACAACTAAAAAATCAGAAGAAACTTTAAATCAACCTCGTCGTGCTAGAACTATCATTCCAAATGAACAATTAATTGCAACACTTTTACCAAAAAGAAAATATACAAAAAGAGCAACATCACAAACCGATCAAAATAAAAGACTAGATACAGATAGCGAAGATGAATTTAAATCAAATAGTGGTGTAACTTCTGATAATTCCGAACATGAATCAACATCAAACACCAACAATAACCAACAAAAAAATAATAGTAACAATAATAATAGTAATGGTAACAATACCAACAATAACAATAACAATAGCAATAGTAACAATAACCACAACGGTAATGGAAACTTTAATCACAATAACCTAAATAATCAAAATAATATAAATAATTATAATAATATTAATGGAAATCACAATAACAACAATAACCTTAATAATCAACAAAATGACTACGAAGTTGATAATACAGTTCTTACAAATTTAAATCGCCATATTCAATCAATTCAAGTTAATAGACCAAGAGACGCACATGAAATTAATAATAGACCAGTTGTAAAAGAATTTCATTTATTTAGAGGTATCAACGAAAATAACAAACATAATAATAATAATACTAATAATAATAATAACAATAATGTTAATGGTGATTCCAACAATAAAATCACAATCATCGATAGTGGTAATGATAAAAAAGAAAATATAAACCATGATGGTTTTAGAACAAGTTCGAATCAAGTTCCACAACAATTACCAATAATTAAAGGTTATAACGATGATCTAAGTAAAAGAAAAGTTGGCAGACCAAGAAAAAACCATCCAAATTCTAAAATTGCAAATGCTCAAATTGATAAATCATCAAATGGAAATAATGGCAATATTAATGGAAGTGGTAATAATTCATTTGATGATTCAATTGATAATCCTCAATAAATAATAAATATATTTTCAAAAAAAAAATAATAATAATAACACAACAAAATTGTTTATATGTTCCAAAATCAAATTATATATTTATTTGCTTATATTTAAATATTTTATTTTTATTTTATTTTATTTTATAGTTTATTATTGGATTATATTTATTTATTGATTATCACTCATTTGTAAATCATCATCATTTTGTAATGCAGTTAAAGAGGCAGCTGATAATCTAGTTGTTCTTTTTCTACCAACTGTATTTGATGTTTTTGGTGGAATGAATGGAGGTAATGGAGTTTGTTGAGGTGAAGATGGTTCAGATGAAGTTTTCTTTTGTCTCTTTCTCTTTGTTACTGTAGCCAATGGTGTTGAAGATGATGAAGATGATGTTGGAGTTGTAGTTGTTGTAGTGGTTGTAGTAGTTGTTGTGTTTTGAATGATATTTGGTGATGATGAGCTAGTTGAATTTGAATTTGAATTTAAATTTGAATTCAATGGTGATTGTGGTGCACCCAATGTATCCATGATTTGTGGTTGTAATTGTTGTTGTTCTTGTTCTCTCTTTAATATAAATTGTTTTCTAACGGAACCACATTTATTACAAACACCATAGTTTGATACATTTTTGCACATTAATGATCTTGTACAAACAAAAATATCGTCACCTAAATTAACAATTGTAGTTTCTGAAAGTTGAGGGAAGAATTCTTTTCTACTTGAAAAAAAGTTTGTAAATTGTTCATCACTAACACCACCACATTCACTCTTTAATTGTAAATTCTTTTGTTGTTTACTTGAAATTGTTTCAATTTGTTCCAAAATAATTTGGTCATCATTGTTATTGACAATTGTATTGTTATCAATTTGTTCAATAACTTCTATATTTTCTTCACCCATACTATTACCAACAACTATAAGTTCGTTACCGGTACTACCACCACTATTTTCATTATTATTATTGTTATTGATGTTGATATTATTAAATTCAATAGTTTCTGTAGTTTCCAAGTTACTATTGTTATTTTGATGATTATTATTATTAATATTATTTTGATTAATTTGATTATTATCTTGATTTAATTCATCATCAACAAAATCAGGTTCATCTGGCATATAATTATTCTTTCTTTTATCTCTAAGTGATGAAATTAAATCTTTGAAATTAAAAACTGTATCGTCTGAAAGTGATTCAACTAAATTTTGATCATTATTTGAAAGATTATGACGATTACAAGTTGAATTGAATGAATTGGTAACTGGAACCAATTGATTACCATGATGATGTTGATGATCGCTATAGTTGTTATTGTTGTTGTTGTTGTTGTTGTTGTTGTTGTTGTTGTTGTTGTTGTTGGAATTATTTGAATGTACATTTTGGTTTGATTGATGATGGTGATGATGATGTTGATAATGTTGTGGTGGAGAAGATGGGGCATGTTGAGTTGGATCAATTAAATCATCCAATGCATTTGGTCCCTTAATTTTAATCAACTCTTTTGCATATGCATTCTTTTGAACTTCAATAAATTTATATTTATCAACTTCTTTTCTTAAAAATGAAACTTCATTCTCGAGATCATTCAATTTCTTTTCATGTTCTTCTTGTTTCTTTTTGAGACCATCTCTGTATTTCTTTTGCTTAATTGCATTTGGCGTACGATTTTTAATTGAATCTTTATCATCTTTATCCTCTTTAATTTCTTTTTCTTTCTTTTCCTTATGTTTTTCCTTGTGTCTGTGTTCCTTATCCTTGTGTCTATGTTCTTTATCTTTTTTATATTCTTTAATTGCAGAGGCGGTTGAAGTTGTTGATGTTGCATTGGTTGACGATGATGAATCTGAACCAGCATGATGATTATGATGATGGCTGTGATGATGACCGTGATGATGGTGATGGTGATGACCTTGGAATCCTTGGTGTGGATCAATTTCCATATCACGATTATTAAAATCTTCGTCCATCATATCTGGATGTGATCCCAATTCAATTATATTTGTTTGTGGTTGTGGTAATAATATTGTTTGTGGTGTTTGATTAACTATCGGTGGTGATGCTACTTGGGTAGTTGGTTGAGGTGTAATATTTGTTGATTCTTCATTTTGTGTGGTAGTATTATTGTTGTTATTGTTGGCATTATTTGATTCAAATTCTTGATTATTATTACTAGTATTTATATTATTATTAGTGTTATTGAGGTTATTATTTTGATTATTACTAGTATTTATATTACTATTACTATTATTATTATTATTATTATTATTATTATTATTATTATTATTATTATTATTATTATTATTGATGTTGTTATTATTATTATTTTGGTTATTATGATGATGGTTGTAATAGCCACCATGATGACTGTGATGATGACCGTGATGATGACCGTGATGATGACCGCCATGATTACCATGATGACCGTGATGATGACCTCCGTGATGACCATGATGATGACCATGATTATTATTATGATGATAATGATTATAACCATGATCATTTTGATGAATTTCTTCAATTTCCTCTGGGTTATCTGATTGTTGTTGCTGTTGTTGGTTTTGTTGATTATGATATTGATTATCATAACTATCATTCTTTTTATTATAGAATCTTAATTTTGATTGTTTACCTCTATAATGTTGATCCATATTTTTATATGTGATTGATTGTGTAGGTGATAATGGACTTGGATTAAATGAATTTCCCATTCTCCTTTTTCTATGTTGTTCTGTATCTTCACTACTACTATTATTGTAATGATTATTATTATGATCATGATCACTATTATTATTATTAATATTCATATTGTTCATATTATTATTGTTATTTAATTCATCAGCTTGTTGTAAATGAATTAAAATTGGTGCCAATGCGGATGATGAATTTTCATCATCTTCGTCATATGAATAATTATTACTATCGTATGGACCACTATTACTGCCAAAGTTATTATTATTATTTACATTATTGTCATCAGACATTTGATCGCTTCCAAGTTGAATAGTAATACCACTACCACTGTTATTATTGATGTTATTACTATTGTTATTGTCATCATAATTATAATTGTTATTACCACCACTACCACTATTATTATTATTATTATTATTATTTCCACTATTATTACCATTATCCATATTTGGTTCTAAAATTGTAGAAGATGAATCTTCTTCACCTTCATATTTCAAATCAATAGTAATTGTTTGTTCCATACCATCTCCAGTACTGTTCATTTTTTTAAACTATTTTATCTTTTTTTTTTGAATTTGTGTGAAAAACACGAGCGTTACGTTGTATTTTTTTTTTTTTTAAATTTTTAAATTTTTTTAATTTTAGAAAATTTGTTGAAACTAAAATTCTATTTGTATATACAATGTTAATATCAATAAAATAATCAATTTAAATAATAAAGGGAAGAATAATAAAAAAAAACAATATTTTTAATAAAACTGATAAAAAAACTTTATATATTATTGACATAACGTAGTTGGAGGTTGTTTGTTTTTTTATTTTTTTTTTTTTAATTAAAAATTATTGATAATCACAGAGTTTACTTGTAATAGTAACTACAGCAAATAGAATTATTTATTTTAAAAAAACAAAAAAATTTGATTTCTTCTTTTGTATACAAAAAAAAATAAAAAAAAAAAAAGTTATAACAGATACTATTTGGTGTGTGAGAGGGTGGTAGTTATGTTAATAATGTGTAAAAGTGGGTGTGACAAGTGGGGGGTACAATGTACTATTTGACTATTATTTTCAAACAAACTAGTGTATCACATTTAACAAATAAATAATATATATTAAAAAAATTAATATATATAAATGAATATACACAGTAACGAAAATAACGTTGTTTTTTTTTTTTTTGGTTAAAATGAAATAAAATATATATCACTGTATACCATATATATCTATCTATTATGTTTAATATAACTATATTATTATTATAAAAGCAACTTGTTATCCATACAAACTAAAACAAATAAATAATTATTACTTACTTTTATAAAAAATTATAACATGTGCACAGTAACAACTTTTTTTTAAAATAACGTTTTTTTTTTTGTCGAAAAAAAATAAAAAAAAAAAATAAAAAAAAAAAATAAAAAATGGAAACTATAGTTCGGGTTGTTAGAGTTTATTTACGATAGCTAATATTGGTTATGTATTATCTTTTTTTAGTTGTTTTGGTTCCTTGTGGTGTATGTATTTCTTTTAAAAAATTTATAAGAATCTAGTAAGAAAAATTATTTTTTGAAAAAAAAAAAAATTTTAATTGCTTGTTTATTTTATTTTAGTATGACATATGCGCACACAACAAAAAACATATGAAACTATTACAACTGCCACCATAATTATTAAACAATATAAAACTGTATAAATGACATCATCATACAAATATAAAAAGATTATTTGTTATCAAAATAAAAATGATAGTGTTGATAATGACCAAAAACAACTACACTACAAAAGACTATTATCAGAATTTAAAAATATATTAGAATTTAAGTATATTACAATAGAAACAACAACAATAGTTATCAATAATAATATATGTGAAATTGATATAATAAATTCAATTATTTTAAACAATGACAACGAAGATGTATCACAACAAACATTCAACATAAATAAAAATAAATATATAGATTCAATAATAAATAAAAATAAAACTATATTACAAAATCAAAATAATCAACATCCACAAACAATACAGTTTATTGATATTCAATTATTTATAATCCAAAACAGTAATGATAATAATTGGTATATTTATGAAAACAATTGTAATATTATAAAAGAATATAAACAACCAACTTCAGCAATAACAATAACTATTTTAATATCATTAAATAGTAATAATAATAAGTTTATCACATATATAAACTATCAGCTTGGTTCAATATCAACAGAATTTCAAAATAACAATAATAATAATAATAATAATAATAGTATGAATTTACATGATTATTTCATTGCAAATAGGTTTAAAAAATCATTTTCTCAATTATCAAATTACTATTATATTGTAAATAGTTCATTTTATAAATGCTTTTTAGAAATGGTTAATGATATGAGAGATTATATATATCAAGGTACTTTTGAAATACACGTTTCAGTTGATCAACAAGAAGAAAACAATAAATTGTACATTTACAAATTTAAAGAATTTTGTCAAACCAATAAACTAAAATCAATTTTAATTGAATTATCAAATGGTAAACACTCTAATCAAATGATGACATCTTCACATCACCATTGTGAAAATTTAAAAATGGTTCAACTAAAAGCCTACAAAATTGCATTTGATCTATTGGTAAATGAATTTAATGTATCAAGATTAAAAATTGAAATTCTAGCTTCTTGTATCGGTGTACCAATCAATGATTTTCAACAACAACAATATTTATCACCTTCAAACTATTTCGAATTTCACATTAAATTAATAATACCAACAACCAATTTTAATCATAATAACAACAATGGTAATAACGATATAAAATTATTAAAAGAAATAATGGTAATTCATAATGGTCATTTATCAAAAAATTCCTTTAAAATCAGTACAGATAATACATACACTGAAAGATTTGTCACATTAAGAATGTATCAAATTGGAAAAGAAACAGCAATCAATAAATTTGAATCATGTAAGGATCAATTAATTCAAAATAATTTCAATATATCATCTTCACATAGAGAATATTCCATATACGATTCAAATATTAAATTGGATTTAGGTTGGATTGAATAATACAAAACTAAAATTAATAAATAAATTTAGATTGCAAAAAACGAACGAATAATTTTGGTCATATGACCAAAAAAAAAATAATTTTAAATTTTTTTAATTTTTTTTAAAACCGAATAAATTTTTTTTTTTTTTTTTTTTACAAATTATTTTTTTTTTTTGATAAAACGAAATTACGAATTATCTCTTTGTTGTGTTTTTTATATTTTCACAGCACTATAGTTTTTTAAATAATAAATTATAAAAAAGAGAATAATATATAACAATAACAACAACACAAATACGTCACAAATATAAAAACAAAAAATGTCATTTCATAACAGTGCATTAATTAAAGAAGAGGTATCTGGTGTATCTTTTCAATTTTATTCATCAGATGATATTAGAAAATTATCTGTTAAACAAATTCTTGAAATTGAATCATTTGATATGTTAGGTGGTCCAGTTCCAGGTGGTTTACATGATCCTGCATTAGGTCCAGTTGGTCCAGCTGAAAGGTAATGTTTAAACATACATACCTCTACAATTCAATACACATCATACTAATACACACATACATAACATATAGATGTGCTACATGTTCATTAGATTTCATTGAATGTCCAGGTCATTTTGGTCATGTTGAATTATCAATTCCATGTTATAATCCAGTTAGTTTCCAAACAGTTTTTAAATTATTAAAGAATAAATGTTTTAATTGTCATAATTTTAAACATGGTAAACCAATTGTAAGTGTTATTTCATTTATACCAATATTAATGCTCATCATTATCATAATGATTATGATTACTAATATAGTATAAATGGGACCGCATCTTCACAGATTAAACAATTTTTAGATGAATTAAATTTATTATTTAAAGGTGATGTTGTTGCAGCAAGAAATCTAAGAGAAAGAAATGTATTACTTAGAGGATATCAAGATAAAAAACAAAAAGAAGATAGCAAAGAAAAACATACAAATGGTGATAAAAAGAATGGTGGTAGTAAGTCAACATCAACATCTGATGAAGATGAAGAAGATGAAAATATGTCAGAAGATGAGTCAGATAATGAATCATCATCATCATCAACAAATGAAAACATTAAAGATAAACTTAACAATTTTAGTGAAGGTGTATTTTCATCAAATGATATATTTTCAGGAAATAAAGTTACACATATTGAAGATTTTAGAAGAGAAATATTTAGAGAATTCTTTGGAACTTATTCAGGTTATGCAGTACCTTGTGGTAATTGTAATGCATATTCACCACGTTTACGTAATGGTGATGCATCTAAATCCAAATTATTTGTTATGCCATTACATAGTAAATACGCAAAAAAGAATGAAACCAATCCAAATAAACCATCATCAAATTATTCATCAGTAACAAAAGAAACAGAACATGGTACTTGGTTTGCACCATGGGAAGTATTGGATAATATGAAGAAATTATTTGATCAAGAAAAAGAAATATTAGATATGTTATTGGGTCATTTAGAACCAATTAAAAACAACAATGCTGGTACCAAAGGCGGTATTCGTAAATTCACCAAAGAAAGTAGTGTTGATAGTTTATTTATGAGAGTATTTCCAGTTACACCATCACGTTATAGACCACCAAATTTTGTAAATGGTCGTCGTTCAGAACATCCACAAAATTCACATTACAAAGGTATGATTAAAGCAAATAAAATGATTCGTAGTTCAATTGATTCTGGTGAAGGTAAAGCTAAATTTTTAGTTCATTCAGTTTGTGAATTACAAATGCACGTTAACAACATGTATGACAACAGTAAATCAAATTCAAATTCCAATGAAGTTGCCAATGGTATCAAACAAATACTCGAAAAGAAAGAAGGTCTATTTAGAAAACATATGATGGGTAAACGTGTAAATTATGCTGCTCGTACAGTTATTTCTCCAGATATTTCCTTGGAAACCAATGAAATGGGTGTACCACAATATTTTGCTCAAACATTAACATTCCCTCAACCAGTAACATCATTCAATTACACTCAATTAGCACAAGCTGTTATCAATGGTCCAGAAACTTATCCAGGTGCAAATTTCATTGAAGATGAAAATGGTCATTTAATCAACCTTTCAAAAGAATCTGTTGAAAAGAGGGTTGCTCTCTCAAAAACATTACTCACCACTCCACCACATGCACCACGTGGTGTAAATAAAAAAGTTTATCGTCATTTGTTAACTGGTGATTACGTTTTGGCAAATCGTCAACCAACACTTCATAAACCAGGTATTATGGGTCATCGTGTTAAAGTATTGGGTAAAAATGAAAAGACACTTCGTATGCATTACACAAATTGTAACACTTACAATGCAGATTTCGATGGTGATGAAATGAATATTCATTTTCCACAATCACTACTTGCTGCTGCTGAAGTTCGTGAAATTTGTTCAAATAATCAACAATATTTAGTACCAAGAAATGGCGCACCACTTCGTGGTTTAATTCAAGATCATATTTTAACTGGTGTTCTCCTCACTAAACGTGATACTCTTTTCACTCGTGCTGAATTTCAAGCAATCCTTTATGCATCATGTTGGTCAGTAAACACTAAACATCCAATTGTTACTCCACCACCATGCATTTGGAAACCAGTTCCATTATGGTCTGGTAAACAATTGATTGGTGCAGCATTATCTCAATTAACCATTGGTAGAGCACCATTGAACTTGGAAGCACCATCAAAGATTCCAATTAAGATGTGGGGTACCCATGGTCCTGAAATCACTCGTGATTCAATGGTTATCATTCGTCAAAATGAAATGATGGCTGGTATTCTTGATAAAGGTCATTTTGGTGCATCAAGTTATGGTCTTGTTCACACATGTTATGAATTGTATGATCCAGATGTTGCTGGTAGTTTACTTACAATCCTTGGTCGTATGTTTACAAATTTCCTTGCATCACGTGGTTTCACATGTGGTGTAGATGATCTTTTAATGAAACATAAGGAAGAGGTATTTAGAGCACAAACATTGAAAATGGCAAATGATGAAGGTTACACTGTTGCAGCTAAGTTTGCAGAATTGAAAACATTTGATCAAGAAAAGAGTAGATCGTTCCTCTCCAAAGCATTGGAAAGTGAAAGAGAAATTGCACGTCTTGATGGTATGTTAAAGAAAGGTTTAAATCAATACACTAGTAAAATCATTGATACATTGATTCCAGGTGGTCAACAAAAACCATTTCCAAAGAATAATTTTTCACTCATGACAGTATCAGGTGCTAAAGGTTCAGTTGTTAATTTTTCACAAGTTTCGTGTTTATTGGGTCAACAAGAACTTGAAGGTAAACGTGTACCACGTATGGTTAGTGGTAAAACATTACCATCATTCCAAGCATATGATGCATCAGCAAGAGCAGGTGGTTTTGTTATGGATCGTTTCCTTACTGGTGTACGTCCTCAAGATTATTTCTTCCATTGTATGGCTGGTCGTGAAGGGTTAATTGATACTGCAGTTAAAACATCTCGTTCTGGTTATCTTCAACGTTGTCTCATTAAACATTTAGAAGGTCTTTCAGTTCAATATGATAATACAGTTAGAGAAACTGATGGATCGGTAATTCAATTCAATTATGGTGAAGATTCATTGGAAATTGGTAAAACACCATATCTTACCAAATTCCCATTGCTCGCTGAAAATTACGAATTGTTTAAATCACAATTCCCAATGGAACAATTGGTTGAACAATTACAAAATGATCAAGTTACACAATACAATCAAGATATTAAACAAGATGGTTCAATGGATCCAGTAATGAGTAAATTTAATGCATCATCTGATCTCGGTTGTGTATCTGAAAGTTTTATGAATCAATTAAATCATTACATTGAAAGTAATCCACAACGTTTATTGAAAACACCAAGTAACCGTGATGGTCGTATCTCTGAAAAAGAATTCCGTAATTTAATGTATCTATACTATTCACGTTCAATGGTATCACCGGGTGAATCTGTTGGTTTACTTTGTGCACAATCTATTGGTGAACCATCAACTCAAATGACATTAAATACTTTCCATTTAGCTGGTAGAGGTGAAGCAAATGTAACACTTGGTATTCCACGTCTTAGAGAATTGATTATGACTGCTTCTCAAAAACCATCAACTCCACTCATGGAATTCCAAATCAAAGATTCAACAAGTAAAGAAAAAACTGAAAAGATGGCTAAATATTTGGAAATTTTGAAACTTTCAGACATTATCAAAAATATTACAGTTGAAGAATACTTTAGAGAAGCAAATAGAAATTATGATATCGACATTGAATTCTTACCAACTTTGAAAACCACATTAAACTTACACAACATGAAACCCGAACAATTAGAGAAATTACTTGGTGAATTTACAAAACAAATTAATAGACAAGTTAAAAGAAATAATAAATTAAGATCACCTGAAATTGGATCTGGTTCAAAAGTTAGAGGTAATACAGCAACAGAAGATGGTAAAACAATTAGTAGTAATGATATGGATGATAACGATGATAAAGATGGTGATGATGAAGAAAAGAAATCAAATAAGAAATCAAATAAAAAATCAAATAAAAAAGATGATGACGATAATGAAGATCAAGTAGATGAAGATAACAACAGCAACAAAAAGAAAACAAAGAAAACAACAATTACTCAAGATGATGATAGTGTATCAGCAAAACAAAAGAATAAAAAGAAACAAAATGTTAATTATGATGATGATGAAGAAGCTGAAGAAGCTGATGATGATGAAGAAGTTGATGAAGAAGCAGATGAAGATACAAATAAATCAGAAGTTGAATCAGATGGTGAAGGTAAAACAAATGGTTCATCATCAACAGGTGCAGGTGAATCAGACTCTGAATTTGATCTTGAACATTTCAAATTTACAATTCGTGTTGGTAGTGATAGTAAAAAAGTATTGATGTTGGGTATTGTTGAAACAGAATCAATGAAATATGTATTAAAATCATGTAAAGGTATCACTAGATGTTTTGTCAATGAAAAACAAGTTGGTGGTAAAACAGAATACTCAATTCAATCAGAAGGTGTTAATCTTTCAGAAATTTTCAATCTTTCATCAATGTTGAAAATCGATGAAATCTATACAAATGATATCTATTCAATTCTTCAAAAGTATGGTGTTGAAGCATGTCGTCAAGCTATAACATCTGAAATTGCCAATGTATTTGCTGCATATGGTATTAGTGTTGATCGTCGTCATCTTATTTTACTTGGTGATTACATGACATTCGAAGGTGGTTATCGTGCTTTAAATCGTATTGGTATTGAAAATAATACTTCTCCATTCCAAAAAATGACTTTTGAAACTACTTTCTCTTTCCTTTCAAAAGCTGCTTTAATGGGTGATTATGATACTGTTACTTCTCCATCCTCTCGTATTGTTTTAGGTCAAATCGTTAATTCGGGTACTGGTTCATTTGAAATTGTTAAAAAAATTGATTAATTCAAACAACTAAAAAAAACAAAAAAAACAAAAAAAATTAATAAATAAAAATAAAATAATTAAATAAACAAATAATTTCTATATTTATATTTTAACAATTGTTACCCTTTTAAAAGGTAATCCATTACGGAATATTCCATGGTGTTATAATGATGTTTTGTCGGTTTATTTTAAATTTTAAAAGAAATTTCATTTTTATCAATTTAAAAAACCCATAAAATTTTAATACCAAGACACCTTTCATTATTTTTGTTTGACACATAGATAAATTTCGTACAAATAATTATAAATTTTAAAATTTAAAAGATAAGAGATCTGAAAAAATACTTAAAAAAAAAAAAATAGTTTTTTAAATCTTTTTTTTTAATTTTTATAAAATAATAATAATAACAGCAAATAAAATACACGAAATAATAATATAATCATACAAAAAATGTTGAAAAATTTAATGTCAGCAAAAACAAAAATCGTTGTTATTGGTGGTGGTGCAGGTGGATTAGATGTTAGTTCACAAATTGCAAATAAATTTAAATCAAAAGGTCAAATAACTATAATTGATCCATCAAATAAACATTATTATCAACCATTATGGACACTTGTTGGAGGTGGTATATTTAGTAAATCAAAGAGTGAAAGGGATATGGTTGATTGTATACCAAAAGGTACAAAATGGGTAAAAGATTCTGTTGTTTCATTTAAACCAGATGAAAATAAAGTAATAACATCCAATGGCGAATCAATAGATTATGATTATTTAGTTGTTTCAAATGGTTTACAAATTAATTGGGATGGAATTAAAGGTTTGAAAGAAACTTTGGGTAAAAATGGTGTTACTTCAAATTACTCTTTTAACAGTGTTGAAAAGACATTTGAATTCATTAAATCAATTAAACCTGGTAATACTGCTATATTTACATTCCCAAATACTGGTATTAAATGTGGTGGTGCTCCACAAAAGATTATGTGGTTAACAGATGATTATCTTAGAAAACATGGTATTCGTGATCAAGTTGATATAAATTATAATACCGCAGGTGAGGCAATGTTTGCAGTAAAGAAATATTCAAATGCATTAGACGAAATGGCAAAACAAAAGAATATCAATCAAAATTTCAAACATAATTTAATTGAAATTAAAGCATTGGACAAACAAGCTATATTCGATACACCAACCGGATTGAAAACAATTAAATATGATATGATACATGTTACACCTCCAATGGGATCACCAGATGTAGTTAAAAATTCCCCTTTGGCAGATCCAGTCGCTGGTTTTGTAAATGTAAATAAAGAAACACTTCAACATGTTAATTATGAAAATATATTTTCATTGGGTGATTGTTCAAATTTACCAACTTCTAAAACAGCAGCAGCAATTACATTACAAGCACCAGTATTAGTTTCAAATATTATTTCACATTTAAATGGTATGGAATTAACTGCAAAATATAATGGTTATACTTCATGTCCAATCACTACATCGTACTCTAAATTAATATTAGCAGAATTTAAATATAACAATGAAGTTGATGAAACATTCCCTTGGGATCAATCAAAAGAATCTCGTATATTAATGTGGTTGAAAAAGTATTTATTCCCATTTTCATATTGGAACTTTATGTTAAAAGGTAATTGGTTTGGTAAGAATTTAATATTTAATCCAATTAAAACTCCAAATCTTATTGATAAACAATAACAATAACAAATAATAAAAATAATTTGTCAGTTAATATATGTGGTAATTAATTTTTGATTTGTCCAATAAAAATTAAAAATTGGGACAAATCTCTTGATTTTTCATTTTTTTTAATTTTTTTGAATTTTTAATTTTTTGTTTTTTTTTATCACAACTTTTTTTTTCATTGTTATTACTTTTCCTTTTTATTATCTATTTATTTATTTATAAACAAAACAAAAATGAAATTATCATTAGATACACTTTCAGCAAAGATTGGAAAAAAGATTGATGTTAATACAATTGAAGATTTAACATTGGATTCACTTGGTTTCACAGAATTACCATCACTTGTAAGATTAAAGTGTTTGAAAAAGTTGGATTTATCAGGAAATAGATTTCAATTAATTCGTCATATTAAAGGTTTATTTGATTTAACTGTAATTGAAGATTTAAATTTAACTGGAAATCCAGTAACAAAACAAAACAACTATAGATTAATTGTAATTCAAAATTTACCAACTTTATTAATTTTAGATGAAAAGTAATAAACATACAAACAACAAACAATAATAATAATAATAATAATAATTCAACAAGATAATTAACACGCACACTTATATGTAATATAGAAAAATTACAGCAACAGAAAGAAATCAAGCAAGAGATTTCGATGAATCAACTCAAGTTAAAGATCCATTAAAAAAAGCAACAAATATTGATTCAGATGATGAAGTAGATGTTAAAGTAGTTGCAAACAATATTAAAAAAGAAGAAGAATCACCAATAAAAAAGACTGTTGTAAATAATGTTGAAAAAGATGAAGAAGAATCTAAAAAATTGGATGAAGATTCATTATTTAAATCATCAAACACAAAAAAGAAATTAATTTTTGAAGAAGATGAAGAAATTTCATTGTAATATATTACTTTTTATCATACACATATCATATTATTAAAACAATTGTAAAATACTAATTGATCAATGTATACAGAGATTCAATTAATTTATCAACATTGGAAAAAAAAGTAGTTGAAAAGAAACAACCAAAAACTATACTTTTTGAGGATGATGAAGATGATGAAGAATTATTTGGTAAAGGAAGTAGACAAGTAAAACCAACAACTAAAAAACCAATTGATGATGATTTATTTGACGATGATGATTTATTTGGCAACACAAAAAAAGATTCAAATTCAAACCTTTCTTCAGATTTTGATATTTCAAGTTATATAAATTCACAAAAAACACGTGGAAAGAGTAGTTTATTTGATGATTAATAATGATGAACATCATTTATATCACATAACCAATCCCCCAGTAAAATAAATAAATAAAAACAATGCCACCATGTAAACTGATATTTTATTTTAATTGAATTTTAATTTATTTTTTTAAAAAAAAAAAAAAAAAAAAAAGTTTTTGGTTATTGGAATGTGCGACATTTAACGATTTCTTTTTTTCTATTTTTTTTAATATACGTTGCAAACATTATCACAACAAACAAATACATTGTACAAATATCAATTACTATTATTTATTCAAACAACACTTATATCAATACTCTTATATCAATAATATCTTCCTCCTTCACACTTTATACTATCAAATATTTTAAAAAAACTATCAACACCACACAAACAGAATGAATAAATTTTTAATCACAATTTTATTATCAATTTTATTTTTCAATATTGCATTTTCACAAGATGGATCATCAAGTGATATAACAGATGTTGATCAATTTTGTTATGGAACAACTAAAGAAACATGTAGAAATGCAGGTGCATGTTGTTTTTGGTGTTCACCTGATGCACCTGATGCAGTTGCACCAACTGGAGGTATTTGCTTTTTTGTACCTTATTTAGTTGATTGTCCAGCTGATGTTTCTCCAATGTGTTTGGCAAAATCAAATGAAACTATAGTATCACAATGTACATGTAATCTTAGAGCAACAGCAACAAATAATTCAAATAGTTTTATGTCAAATATTTCATTTATAACTACATTTTTATTATCAATTTCAACTTGTTTATTGTAAGTTACAGTATATATATTATCCAAAACAATAGTAATAGTGATAATAATTATTACATGTATACTAATATTAACATTTCCCCAACTATAGTATAACCCTTTTATCATTTTAATAGTGTAATAAAATAAAATAAATTAAAATAAATTATATATATTCAATAATAATAATAATTTGGGAGTGTAGGAGTCACATTTATTTATCTTTTTTCCAATTTAATATCAAATTCTTTTTTTTGATTTCAATGAAACACGGAAAATGGCGGTATCATCAATTATGTTACGGTTTGCAGATTGGGTTTTATATTTCAATAGAATGCCTGAAATACATAAATTTGACCAATTGCAACGAATTTACCTATACATGTTCTTGTCTCTTTTCCAAAGCGAAGTTTGGTGCTGATTCGTCAAAGTATCGGGTTGGATCTTTAATGAATGTAAATTAAAGAATATTACAATGATGGGGCTAACATTAGTATTTAAATTATTATATTGATTATTTGTATTATGATAATTACATCTTTTGGAATTAAATAATCACATTGTATCTTTTGAAACTGTTTTTGGTAATCTATGTGCATTTGTATATAATCTTATTGTCTCTTAATAAATGCAACAGTGTATGGAGTTGATGATTTGTGAATAACAATCAGCACAATCATTTGAATTACTTTTATTTAATGATCCTACAATTTCTTAATAACAAATAACATATTAATATATATATAAAGGAAATTGATGTCTGTATTGTTATTGTTTTTTCAGGATCAATTGTTTTTAAATTTAAAAAGTTCTTCAAAATTAGAATATATTATTTTTCTAACTATATCTGTATTTTTATTTGGTGTACCCAAATATAATTTATAGAGAGGTTGAGTACCTATAAAATTTATCCTTTGCAAAGGGTAAATGATTTAATTGTTAAATCAAAATCACCAATTAAATTTTAATTGGTGAAAATCATTCAAAGATAAGAATGATTAATATCAGATAAAAAGCAGTTATCATATTCAATTTGATCAAATTTATAATGATGGTGATATTGGTAAAATTTATCCAATTACAGCTATATTCCATAATGCATTCACACCATCATCAAGTTTAAATGAATCACATTCCAAAAACAATTTGTGCAAATAATTTAAATGTAAATTAATTCGAATTGCAGAATTATCAATTGAAAGAGATATAATACCAATTTCAATCGAACAAAACAAACAAATATCAATTCAAATTGTGATAATTTATAAGTTGCCTCATTTGAATGCATCCACCAATTTTATTACAACAAATAAAACTTTTACAAATTCAAATAGAAAAATAAATAAAATATATTTAGTGGGTAATTTATTATTATTAATTCTTTTTTTATTTACAAATAAAATTAAAGAAAAAAAAAAGAAAAAAAAGGTGAGATATTATTATTATTTTTACAAAATTAAAGGTGAATTATTATTATTTTGATATAAAGATTGTTGTTGATTAAAAGATTGTTGTTGATTATATTGATGATCATTTGATTTAGAAAAATATAAATTATTATTATCTTGAATAAAAGATTGTTGATTATTATCGAGTTGAGAAGTTGAATTTGAATTTGAATTTGATTTATTATTATTTAATTGACTATATCTTGATTTACATTCCAATGCAGTTCTTGGAATTTTAGTAGTTTTAGCTCTTGCTAAATGTTTTGAAACTTGTTGAAATGAAATTTTTTCATTATTTGAGGTCATTTGTTTAACTTTTTTCAAAAGGATATCATCTTCCAATTGATTCCATTCAGTTTGTCTTGACATTATTGCTTTAAAATATTGATAACGGCATTGAATATCAGTACGAGTTTTAATTTCAATTGCAACATTCTTCCAAGATTGACCATGTTTGTCAACAAGTGTAAAGAGTAATTCTTCTTCAGCCTCATCCCAAGAACCTTTTTTAATTTCAGGTGATAATACACGTTTCCAATGTTGTGCACATTGGGCACCAGTTTTACCACCACCTAGTTTAGTTGCAATCTTTTTCCATTGTTTATCACCATTCTCAGTTACTAATTTAATTAGATTTTGACTTTCTTCTTTTGTCCATTTATTTGGTGGACTTCTTATACCTCTACTAATACTTTCTCTCTTTCTTTCTCTTTTCTTCTTTGTAATTTCTGTTGAATTACTTGTCAATGGTAAATCTTTTGTAAATTCTAATTCATGATCTGTAATTCCATTCTCTTTTAAATATTTTACCATCTTTGTATCACCATCAATTTTAACAAATGAATTAATTAATGCATTATGAATTGAATTATCTAAATTAAATTCTAAACATAAATTTTTAATCTACAGTAATATTGTGAATTGATGTTAGTATATGATATCTATGTGTGTATATATGTGAATATATGTGGTACATACATTTAATAACATTTGTTTAACAGTAATTTCTTCTTTTGAACATTCAGATAATATTTTTAAAATTGATAAATTGATACCAGGTGTTTTAAATATTAAATGAATTAATGGTTGAATGTATGCTCTTATTGCTTCTTGATCTTCTTCGTATTCTCCGCTATAACTGTCGGCGTCGTCGTCACAGTCATTTGATTCTTTATCAGAACAATGTTTATCAGATGAATAGTCTTCCATTTCTTCACTTGATGTACTTGATGAATGTAAATCTTCCATTGTTGAAAATGATCTTTTAAATGAATTGGTGTTGGTGTTTATTGGTGATTGTGGTAATCCATTTATTGACATTGGTACATTTATAGTTTGTAAATTGTAACCAGTTGATGAAGAGAGTGGGGTTGATGGTGACAATTCACCAACACTTAAACATGGTGATGAATGTTGATCCATTATTAATTGCGGTGAATGAATTTGTGGATGTGCTATTTGTTGTGAATAATTTAAACATGGTGTTGTTGCAAATGTATATTGTGGTTGATATGATGTTTGTGGGAATAATGCAACTGGTCCTGATTGACCATACATATTTTTATTTAATAATTGTGATGAAAATTGTGGTTGTGGTGTTGGTGGTATTTGATTATTATGACCATGATTGTGATTATGATGTTGCATTGGATGTTGATGTTGCATATGTTGCATTGGATGTTGTTGAATTGGTTGTTGTGGTGTATTTGGTGTGTAATAGTAAAATGGTATATTTGAATTTGGAAATATTGCTGTCATTTTTTTATATGTATATGTATATATGTGTGTGTGAGTGTGAATGTATGTACGAGAGTTAATTGATTTTTAATTTTATTTATTATTTACGAGTGTGTTGGGTTGTTTATTTATACAAGATTTAATTTTGTTGATTGATTATTTACAGTTGTTTTGGTTGTTTTTACTATTATTTATTTATTAGTGATTACTATACTATAATCATTATGAAAAAAAAAATTAGTAAAGGAATTTAAAGGAAAAAAAACACAAACATTGTTGGTAAAAAAATATAAAAAAAATTAAAAAAAAATTAAAAAAAATGATTTAATGAAAAATTGCCCAAAAAAAAAAAAGATCAAATCCATCAGATTTTATAAAAAATTAATTTTTTTTGTTGGTTGATTGATTGTTTTTTTTTATGTTGTGTTTTTGGTAACCATGGACAAATATTTAAACTCACGTGTGTATCGGGTACTAAAATCGATTTTAGAAAAAAAAAAGATACAAAAATATAAAATTGTGTTGTTATAAAAAAATAAGATTTTAAAATTTATTGGGGTGCTACGAAATAGATGAAATTGTAAATTACATTGTTTTTGGTGTGGAATTGCTTTTGTGTTAATGTGTTTTTAATTTACATGAATTAAAATATATATAAAACCCACACAATTACTATATAGAGATAAAGGATCTATAAAAATATCTAGTTTTGTTTATTATTACAATTATTGGATGGATTTAAATGAATATTTGAAAATTACAATTTGAAGTTTTTTAGAGTGTTTTTTTTTAAAAATAAAAAATAAAATTAATTTTAAAATATATCTTTTTGTGTATGTATGTTATCACACAATGATTGACAATGTAATACCTTTATTAAATAAAATTAAACGAGTATTATATTGCTATTTTTAATATATTTATAATTATATGTATTTGATCTATATTTGGTTTTTTTTAAAATTTTATGTTTGTGTTTTTTTTATTTATATATAATTTTTCTTTGATTATCTCCTTTTTTTATTTTATATATATAATGATTTATGATATAAAGGAGACACAAAAGATATATTGTGTTATATTTTTTTTTTTTTTTTAATGTATATATTTTTGTGTACCCATTCATATAAATGAGAGGGGTTAAAAATTAAGTGTTGTTTTTTTTTTTTGTGTGCGTGAATAGCTATTGACATTGTGTGGTATGTGATGTTATTTGATATAAAAGGTAATATAAATAATGAATAAAATTATTGGTACCAAGTTCCCAAACAACATAAACAATGATAACAAGATATATGGTATATATTTTATTAATATCAGGCTAAACACTTGATATTATGATGAATTTTTTTATTTCCAAATAAAGATAAAAAAAAAAAATAAAAAAAAAAAATCAATTGCAACTTGATAATGTTATATATTTTATTTCGATAGTGGGTTATGTTTCTATTTTTATCATAAAATAAAATAATTATTTTATTATTTATTTATTATTTATTTAATATACAACAACAACACAAACAGTACAACATACAATAAAATTTTAATTTAATAATTTTCAAGATATTAATCTTATCACATACAGTACATACTATACTACTCTTTTTGTTATATGTTAAATGATTGTAAAAAGAGAAGAGAGAAAAAGGGAAGTATTTTTATTAAATAATTATTTTTCATTACTATTTTTTTTTTTTTTTTTTTTTATTAACACAATTAATAATTTTATTTATTTTTTATAATAAAATCTTTCAAAATAATATTATTTATTATATTTAAAATTAACATTTTTTAGCAATAAAA
>JABXES010006511.1:0-24830 GCA_013375695.1 Dictyostelium brefeldianum
AAATAAAAAAAAAAAAAAAAACATATAATAAAAAAAAAAAAAAATCTAAATATTTAAAAATAAACAAAACATCAACAACAACAACAACAACAACAACAACAAAAACAACAACAACAACAACAACAACAACAACGATAATAAAAACTATAATACTACAAGAATGTGCGAAGATATGTTTGTTTATTTATTTGGATATGGTAGTTTAATATGGAGACCAGGATTCCCATATTCAAGAAAGTTTAATGCATATATAAAAGGATGGAAAAGAGTGTTTTATCAAGGTAGTACAGATCATCGTGGTACACCTGAATCACCTGGTAGAGTTGTAACACTGATTAAACAACCTGAAAATGATACTAGTGGTGAAACATGGATAACATGGGGTACAGTTTATTCGATTAGCGATGATAATGCGACACCAATTATAAAGAATTTGGATTACCGAGAAAAAGGTGGTTATGAAAGACACGAATTAGATATATTCCTTAGTGAACCAGCAAATGAATTACAAGGTAGTGAAGGTAGTGCACCTGCAGCACAGGTAGAAATAGAATCATATGGTAAAGCAATTGTATATTTAGCAACAACTGATAATGTTGAATTTTTAGGTGAAGACACTACAAGTAATATAGCAAATCAAATATTTAGATCCATAGGACCAAGTGGTAGAAACATTGATTATTTATTAAAGTTGGCAAATGCATTACATGATATGGGTATTGTTGATAAACATGTTTTTGAAATTGAACAACTAGTACTACAACTGATGGAAACACATAAAATAAATGGACACAATGAAACCATTGAAAATATAACAGATTCTCTATTATCATCATCACCTGATAAATCATTGGATTTATTAAATCGACATAAAAGATTCTATTCAAAACCTCTTGGTCAGCTATGGATTGATGATGGTGCAGTACAAGCAATTTCACAACGTGCTAAATCACTACTACCTGTTGGTATCGTTAAATTAACTGGTTCATTTGAAAAAGATTCCCTGGTAACTATATTGGATGTAAATTCTTGTCAAATATCACGTGGTATCACAAATTATTCAAGTGATGATATTTTAAAAATAATTGGTAAACAATCTAAAGATTATATAAATGATAATAATTTTATAAATGAGGCCGTAATTGATCATAATAATTTAATTTTATTATAACCATAAATAAAAGTAAATACAATACAATCTAAAAAAAAAATGATAAACAAGATTCTTAGCTCGAAAATTAATTTCAATTGAAAATTTGAGAAAAAAAAAGATATTCTATTGTAAAATTAATGACATGCAAAAAAGATTCGCTTTGGCAAATTTATTTTTAATTTTTTCTTTTTTTACCATTTCCCACACCGGACAAAAAAAAATAGTTTATGTGTTGTGTGTATGATATTTATCATAAATAATTATTATAGTAAACGTGTGTTTGATACATAGATAGAAATAATAAAATTTATTTATTTTTATTTAATTTTAATTCATTTTTTTTTTTATAATTTTTTTTTAATTTCAAAAAAAACATAAATCAAAACAATATTCATTCATACATACACATATTACATATAAAATATAAAATATAAAATATAAAATAAACATAATATAAATTACGCATACATATTATATATACATTTACATAATCATACATACACACATACATATACATAAATAATAATAATGGTATTTGAAGGATTAGTATCAGATGTATTATCAAGAGTACTAGGAGAATATGTTAAAAATTTAAATAAAGATCAATTAAAGATTGGTATATTTGGTGGTAATGTTCAATTACAAAATTTAGAGTTAAAAGAGGATGCACTGGCCAATTTACCCATTAATCTACCGATTACAGTTAAAAAAGGATTTTTGGGTAAATTGGATTTAAAAGTACCTTGGAAAGATTTAAAATCAAAACCAGTTATCATCAATATAGATTGTATTTATGCATTAGCTGTACCACAAACTCAATCTTATAAATACGATGAAAAAGAAGAAGAAAAGAAACAAGCAGAGTTAAAGAAAAAGAAATTGGAAAATTATGAATGGATTAAATCAATTAAAGACGCTGAGGAAAATGAAATATCAGCATTATCAAACGATAAAAATGATTCATTCACTGATCGTTTAGTAACTAAAATCATTGATAATCTTCAAATTGTTATTAATAAAGTTCATATTAGATTTGAAAATAAAAATGATATTGGCAA
Organism: Dictyostelium brefeldianum; assembly: GCA_013375695.1. NCBI lineage: Eukaryota > Evosea > Eumycetozoa > Dictyosteliales > Dictyosteliaceae > Dictyostelium > Dictyostelium brefeldianum. Next base: position 2,212 of record JABXES010006511.1, read on the forward strand.
AGTAAGTAAATAATAATAATAATCATCATCACTCATAATTAATATGTATAATATGTACATCATACTAATATATTTTATGGTTATTCATTTTTTTAGTTATATGCACTTGGTATTACATTAGATAAATTATCAATTCAATCAACTGATGAATTTTGGAACCCATCATTTGTTGATAGTTCAAAATCAAAATTTATAAAGAAATTAGCATTAATGGATTCATTAGGTTTTTATATTGATGATAATGCAGATTCAATTTTAAATTTACCAGTTCAAGAATTTACAAGAGCATTTACAAATTTAATTCCAACTTCTGCATCATTTGCATTATTGACAAAATATATTATTAAACCAATTTCTTCACAATTAAAGGTAATTATTCGGTTATATATATATACATTAACGTATTATACTAATATAACCTTGAATTTGATTACAGTTAAATATTAATAAAAATGAAATTATTGATAAATTAATACCAAAGATATTGGTAGATTGTGTTTTATCACAAATTACATGTACATTGTCATCAGCTCAATATCAAAATATTCTTAGTATATTAAATTTCACCAATGAATATTTACGTGATATAAAGTATTTAAAGTACAGACCAATTGTCAAAGTATCGGAAAGTCCAAAGTTATGGTGGAAATATGTTGGTCAAGTTGTATTGGAACAAATTAGAGAAAAACGATTTTCACGTTCATGGGATTGTATTGCAGCAAGACGTAGGGCAAGATTAGCATATATACCATTGTTTAAAAGAAATATACCAAAAGTTGATTGGTTAACACCATTAAGTAAATCAGAGTTGGAACAATTAAATCAAATTGAAGATAAATTGACATTTGAAGACATTGTTTACTTTAGATCATTGGCATACGCAGAAATTAAACGTGAAACTGAAAAACATAAAATTCGTAAACAATTTTTAGATTCAAAGCGTCAAGAACGTGGTTTCTTTCAAAATATATTCAACACCAAAAAAGAAGAAGATGAAAAAGCTGCACCAATAGTACAACTTTCAAGTGAAGAACGTGATGAGCTTTATAAAACAATTGAATATAATGATGTTGTTTCAGCGAGTGAAGAACCACCAGATTGGGTAAAAGTAGTTGGTAATTTTGAAATTAAAGGTTTTGCAATTCAATTGGTTGAACGTGATCAAGTGTTCATTGAAGCAAATTACACTGGTTTATCTTTGAAATTTGAACAACGTAATGAAGGTATTAAAGTTGCTGCAGGTATCCATTTGTTTGAAGTTTACGATCAATACACTAAACGTACTCATTTTCCAAAAATTATTTCCAGTGTTCCAACCAAAGGTACTGGTAATTTTGCAAGTGCAATCGTAGATACTCGTCCACAAGATAAAAATTTAGATCTTTCCATTGAATTAAATATGGATCCATTGAATATCATTGTAACAAAACCATTGATTATGAAAGTTGTTGATTTCTTTCATGATCCAACATTGGACATTACAAATATTTCAAATAGAGCTGGTGCACACATTGATGATTTTACTGAACGTGCTAAAGTTCAATTACAAGATGCAATTGATAATCATAAAATTCTTGGTTTGGTTGTAAATATTCATGCTCCAGTAATCATTGTACCAGAAGATGTGGTAAATGAACGTTCAAATATATTGATTATTGATTTGGGTAATTTCAAAGTACGTTCAGATACAAGTTCAGGTTCAATCAAAGGTAAATTGGCATCTTCATCAAATGAAATGGATTTATATGATAAATTTAATGTTTCATTTGAATCGATTCAAGTGTTGTTATCAGATGATTTAAAATCAATTATTGCTCAAGATGGTAAAAAACATGGTGCTGGTGGTGTAAATAAATTAACTCAACAAAATATCATTAAAAAGTTTGATATTCAATTGAAAATATTTTCATCGATTCAACAAGATAATCTCACAATGACAAAATTAAAAGTTAAAGGAGAATTGCCAAAGTTTGATTTATACTTGTCAGATAAAAAGTTTAAACAATTGTTATCCATTTTAAATGCAGTTACAGCAGATATTCAACCAGCAGGAAATTCTTCAAAATTAATTAAATCACCATTGTCAGATGGTAGTTCACCAAGTACTGTTTCACCAAAATTAACATCACCATCAACAAGCACACCATCCTCTTCATCACATCATCATCATTCATCAACTACAATCGATGTTAATAAATCAACTACTTCATCATCTTCAAAATCAAAAGAAAACATTGAATTGTTATTAAATCATAAACAAATTGAAGCAGAATTTGAAATTAAATCAATTTCATTAACATTATCAAATAATCAATCAGATCTTGTTAGAATTGTATTTTCAGATATTGGTGTTACATTTCAACAACGTACTTTTGATATGTCTGGTTCATTTAAATTGTCATCTTTGGAAATTGAAGATTGTTTTACAAAGAATACATTGAAAAAGTTGGCAACTTCAAATCCAAAAGATTTAGATCGTTCATTGAGTCAAGAACATTTGGTTCAAATGCATTTCAAACAAATTCAATCACATTCACCAGAATTTCAAAAAGTTGATATGTTGATTGATTTGAAAATTCATTCATTTTACTTGGTAATTAATCCATCAACAATCTATCAATTATTGGTATTGGCAAAATCATTGGAAAAAGATCCTGAAAATATTGATCAATTAAGTAAAGCATATCCAAGATTAATTAGTGGTAGATCAACAAAGAAATCTAGTAATGCTGGTTTAGTATCAACTCCAACAATTGATTCAACAAATTCATCACCTTCAAATATTTCACCAAATCAACAATCACCAACAATTCAATCTAGAAAATTGGTAAACAACAATGGCGGTGGTCAACCATTATCACCAACTGGTAGTGATGAAAATGGTGGTAGTACAACTGCAAAATCAGGTACACCAGGTACAACAACTAGAAGAAGAATTATTCGTACATTAAGAGTTGTACCAAAAAAGAAAGCACCAACAGAATCTATATCAATGAAATTTACAGTTGGTATAAGCTCATTAGGTTTAGCATTAAATCAAGATAGTAATGAAATGCTGGGTATTTTTACAATTAATAATTTCCACACCGATATCTCAATGTATAAAGATACTCGTATGTTAATTAAAGGTAGTTTAGGTTCAATCATTTTAGATGATCTTACACCATCCATTTCAAACTATAAACATATTATCATTCCAAAGAATGAATCTGGTGATATGTTGGATTTCAAATATGAAACTTTCTCTACCTTACTTTCAAATTATGCTGGTTATGATGCATCCGTTCAAGCAAATGTTAAATCAATTTTATTTAATGCAAATCTTGGTTTCTTAATGCATCTTCAAAATTATTTCCTTGGTGGTATGTTGGATCCAATTTTGAAAAAAGATGATGAAATCAACAACAATAACAAGAAACCAATTGAAAAATCAAAATCAATTGAATCTTCATTATCTGATATTAGTGGTGGTGAAGATGAACCAAAATCACAAAAAGATAAAGATTTTGAAGAAAGTAAAAAGTTATTAGTATCACTTCAACAAAATACACAAAAACATATACCAAGAATGAAATTAGATATTGTAGTTGAGACACCAGTATTGGTTGTACCACAAGCAACAAGATCAAAGAATTCATTATGTATGGAATTGGGTAAAATTGTAATTTCAAATAGTTGGCAATATCATGATATATCAATGGCACCAATGGATATTATGAAAATTCATTTACAAAATGCAAATATGACCATTATATCTGATAATAAATCTACAGATTTCCTTGAGAAATTAACAGTTGATTTATCTATTTCAAGATTCCTTGTACCAAATACAGATCCAAACATTGAAGATCAAACTATTGAATTAAACATTTCTCATTTTGCATTCTTTTTAGATGAAAATCAATATCGTTTCTTCCTTGGTATGAGTCAAAATTTGGGTAAAGAATTGGAGTTGGCAAACAAAGAAATTTTAGATATCAAAAAACAATCAAATATGGGTGATGCGTGGGAAATTGGTAAAATCACTTCATCAGATATGCAATATTTCACCGAACAAGAAGTAATCTCCAAAATGGGTAAAACATTATTACGTATTCATTTACAATTGGATCATGTTTCATTTAAAATTAGTTCAATGGAATCTGGTGAAATTGCTCATTTCATTGTTAGAGGTATTGATGTTGATCTTAAAAATAGTGATAAAAATAAAACAAATCTTCAACTTTCAATGAAATCAATATTACTTTCAGATACTCGTAACAATAGTAGTAACATTTTCAAGAATTTATTAGAAAACAAAGTAAATAATGATTCAGTTGCTCCATTCCTTCAGGTTGGATATATTCGTGATAATTTATTGGGTGATCAATACATTAACGTTCAAATTAACAATACTTGTTTGTTCCTTTCACCAACTCCACTTCTCATGATTTCTGAATTCTTTATGATGCCATTATCTGAACAACAAGATACAAATAATATGGATTTAGATTTAGATATAGATTTAGAATCATTACAATCAGATTTAGATTCATTAATGGATGATGATGGTGATGGTGATAAAACTATTGTTACACCTGGTAATGGTGATCAATCATCATCAAACAATACAAGATGGTCTAGAACTCAATCTGTTTCAAAAGGTTCAAGTAAACAATTTATTTCAAATTCAAATAGAAATAGTACAGCAATTACACCAGCAGCTGCAACAAATATATCTAAAAAAGATTATCCACATGAAGCAGGTCACGAAGGTGAAGTTGAAAAAGAATTGATTCGTTCATCAACAATTACATTTAATGCAACAATTATACCATCAGTAACATTGGTTGAAGATGAAACATTACCAACTACAAGATGTTTAATGTTAAAAACAAAAGTAAACGTTATATTCCGTAGAGATCCAAATGGTATTGAAAATGCTAAAGTTGTAATTGAAAATACCAAAGTAAACATTTATAAACCATCATTAACAGAAAGTGAAAATCAAGGTTCAAGACCAATTCAAATATTGAAACCAATTGAAACCATTACAATTAAATACATTAAAGAAAATTTAACGTCAACTGAATGGAAACAAGATATTGGTATTACATGTACTGCTGTAAAAGTATTCTTTTCATATGATGATGTTAAAGCAATATTGAAAATTCTCAACAACATTACAACCAATCTTCAAAAACAACAAGAACAACAAAAGAAACGTCAATTATCATTTGATAATATGGCATCAAGTTCAAGTTCATTACCACTTAATAAATCAACTAATTCATTCCATACTTCAAATTCTGGTGATCAACAACATCATCCAACTGCAACAACAAGTAACAGTGGTGGTAGTAGTTCAGGTTTTGTACCATCTGCAAAGAAGGATGATGAATTATTTACAAATAATGAAAAGTTGAAATTTTCATGTCCAAACATTTCAGTATTGTTTATTAATGAATCACCAGAAATGTATATACCAATTGTTGAATTGTTTTTCGCTGATATCGAAGCAAGTGCAATGAATTGGAGTACAGATTTAGAATCAAAATCTTCAATGTCAATCAAAGGTGATTATTTCAATGAAACAAATATGAAATTTGAACCAGTAATTGAAGATTGGAGTTTTTCAGTTGATTTCAAAAAGAATCGTACAGGTAAAATTAAAGGTAGTTTTCTTGCAACTAGAGAATTACTCAATATCAATGTATCACATGCATTACTTCAAACAATTAGTAGTGCAATGATTCATGTTGAAAAGATTGATCAAACTGATAATTTAGCAACTAGTACCAACAACAGTTTGGTAAATAGTTTTTCAAAAGATGCATTAACAGGTAGTACAGGTAGTACAGGTAGTAATGGTAGTGGTAGTGGTAGTGGTAGTGGTATTGGCAGTGGTACATTGGGTGGAAGCGGATCAATGAATCAATCATTCAATGGACCAAGTGTATTAACTAAATATATACCAGGTGGTGAAAAGAGTGATATTAAATTATCTTTCCATTCTCATTGGATTTCAAATCAAACTGGTGTTAAATTGGAATATTCAATTCCACGTGTTGATTCACCTCAATTTTGTTTAGAACCATGTTTAGAACCAATTTCATTACCAATGAGAATATCACGTTCAAGAGATTCAGCAATGGGTGATCATTTAAATATTGAATTAATTATTCAAGGATCCGTGATTACAGATGTTTCAATGGATGCAGTTGGTTATAAAATTTATAGAATTGGTTCAACCAATGAATTTATCACTTGTGAAGTTAGATTAAGACCAGATGGTAGTAAAATACTTTTCATTAAATCAATGGATCAATTTGAAAATAATACAAATTTAAATCTCGAGTTACGTTGTACTGAAAATGGTGCACCATTTATAATTGCAAAACATTCAAGATTTTCACTTCCATTGATTGTTTCAAAAGATTTAAATAGATTTTGGATTCGTTTGGAAAATTCACCACATTGGTCAGATGCAATTGAAGTAAATAAGTTACCAGATGCTGAAAATTCAAAATTGGTTAAACTTTCAACAGTTGATAAAGTTGGTATGTACATATCATTGGTTCATAAAACAATTGCCAATAGAAATTGTAGTCGTTTCAATAATACATTTAAATTTTATCCACCAATTCAAATTGAAAATATTTTACCATATCCATTCCGTTTGACAATTCCATCAACTACAATTGATAAAGTTAGACTTGGTTCTGGTGAAAAAGTTGATTGTCATTTTTATTGTCCTGGTACTCAATTGGTTGCAATTATCAATGATCTTGAAGGTTTCCCAGAAACTAAACATACATTGATTTCAGGTGATGCAACTTCTCCAACATTTACAAAAACTTTCAAGGTGCAACAGAATAATCGTGAAGTTTCATTGGATATTGAAAGAACAGAATTGATCAAAGGTGTTCGTTTACTTTCATTCTATTGTCAATATTGGTTAGTTAATAATTCATTATTACCAATTGAAATTAAATTAACTGATAATCAAGTATTGCTGGTTCCACCAAATTTACCTGATCAATTACCACGCCCACCAATTCTTTATAGTGGTGCAACCATTAAAGCACGTATTCCAATTCAAGGCGAAACTCAAATGAATAAAAACTTTTGTGAACGTTTCCCAATTTCAGCAGTTGGTAATGCAAATACAATATTGTTATCAAATCCATTACGTACTTATGAATTATCATACAAGGTTGATTTTTGTCCATCTGATAAATTCCGTCTTTCAAAAACTGTTACATTTGTACCAAAAAATGTAATTTGTAATGATTTACCATTCCCAGTTTTAATTTCACAATGTGTAGTATTGGATGATAAAATCAATTTTAATAATAATAATTTATCTGGTAGTGGTAGTAATAACAGTGGTGGTAAACAAGGTAATGGTAATGGTGGTCATGATTTATCAATTCCAAATAATTGTAAATTATATGGTGAAATGAGATTAGATCCAGGTGAATATAAACCATTCCATTGGGATTTAAATGTTGAAAATAAAAAGATTTCAATTAAACCAATTACCAATGAAAAGAATATTCAAGAATGGCGTTGGTCTGGTGGATTCTTTATTGATTCAATTGCAGATTACGTTGTTAAAAGTAGAAATAACGAACGTCCAAGTCATGATTCATTGATATTCCATGTAAACATCAAAGAAAAACATGGTACTCATTTCATTAGAATTCCATTATCATCAAAAGAAAGTCCACCATATATCATTCAAAATGATACTACATCTAAAATTTCATTTTATCAACGTGATTCACCAGAAAATATTGATTGTATTGAACCAAAAGATCAACTTCGTTATGGTTGGGATGAACCTTCATTAGAGTACATTATAATGTTGACTGTTGAAGGTAAACAATTGAAAAAACGTATCAATCTCAACAAGATCAAAGGTTATAAATTACAATTTGATCGTACAGATATCTATGTTACAATTACAATTGAAGGTCCATCAAGAGTATTACTGTTTAGTACAAGTGATAAGAAATTCCGTTCAATTACTGCATGGACTGATAACAAAGCTGTCAATCTTTCTCAATCTCTAAGTGAATATCATTTTTACATTCGTTGTAGTGGTATTGGTTGTTCAGTAATTGATAAAACACCAAAAGAATTGACATACATTTCAATGAAAGATTTCCTCATCATCGCTACTCAAAGCGCAATTGAAAACACTGTTGAAGTTAAATTGGCAGAATTACAAATTGATAATCAACTCATTAAAACTGATTTCCCTGTACTCATTCATACAGTTTCTGCTGATAAAGAACATAGAAAAGATTTCCTTCATGCTGTTGTAATCAAATCAACCATTGATAACATTGATTACTTTAGATACTTTTCAACATTAATTCAAGAAATGACCATTGAAATTGAAGATCATTGGATTAAAGAAATGTTGGATTTCATTGATTCAATTCCATCGTTTGGTGGTGGTGCTGCTGCATCTGCACAATTGGCAAATAGTATGGCAGCAAGTGCAAATGATGCAAATATTGTAAATTCATTGTTTAATTCAGTTTCAATTGAACCACCAACCTCGGAATCATCCACTGTTAAAATGGTTTATTTTGCATTGTTAGTTTTGAATCCAATTAAAATCAATTTAACATTGGCACTTCAAAGTGATGGTCTTATCAAATCAAATCACAAGATATTATCATTGGTTGAAGGTTTAGGTTTATCGTTGACTAGATTAGATCGTGCACCAATTACACTTCAAGGTTTATTAATGGAACATCCATTCACTTCAAGATCAACAATCATTGATAAAATTAAACAATCTTACATTAATCAAGCATTACGTCAATTTTATAATATATTGGGTTCAGTTGATTTCCTTGGTAATCCAGCAGGTTTATTTAGAAATTTTGGTACTGGTGTACATGATTTCTTTGTTGAACCAGCACAAGGTCTCGTCAAATCACCAGCTGATTTCACAAAAGGTTTGGCAAAAGGTACAAGTAGTCTTGTTAAAAATTCAGTTTATGGTACTTTCAATACATTATCAAAACTCACCGGTACATTGGGCACTGGTGTTGCAACATTATCATTTGATGAGCAATATCTTCAAGAGAGAAAACTTCATCAAGCACGTAAACCAAAACATGTTGGTGAAGGTTTAGCAATGGGTGGTATTGGATTAGGTCGTGGTATTCTTCAAGGTATTACAGGTATTGTTACAAAACCAATTGAAGGTGCTAAAAAAGATGGTGTAGCAGGTTTTGCAAAGGGTATGTTTCAAGGATTGGTTGGTGTTGCTGTTAAACCTGCAACTGCTGTAGTCGATTTCACAACTAAAACCACTGAAGGTATTAAAAACACTACAAATCTTCAATTACAAGCTGAACGTGTTCGTCCACCACGTTGTTTCTCACATGACAATGTATTACGTCCATTTGATGAATTAGAATCTGAAGGTTGGTACCTTTTGAAAACTGCACACAAAGGTAAACATGCTGCAGATAGTTATATTTGGCATCATACAATCAATCAAGAATTGACAATCATCGTATCTGATCAAAGAATTATCCTTACAAAATCTAAAAAGAATTTCCTCCACTCTTCATTCCTCTATCAAATTCCATTCAATTGTATTAAATCTGTAAATATGTCTGATGATGGTGTTAAATTAGAATTGGATCCACCTCAAAATCTTGGTTTATTAGATCGTGATGTTAAATCAAAAACCATAAACGTTGATGATGATAACGTTAACATGTTGTTAAATATGAAATTAAATCATGCTCTTAAAAAATTTATTGATAATAATCCAAATAACAATGGTAACGGTAGTGGTAGTAATTAAAATTAACCTTTATAAATAAATAAAAAAATAAATTAATTAAATAAAAAATTAAAAAAATAAATAAATAAAAAATAAATTAAATAAATAAATAAAAAATAATAAAAATAAAATAATAAATATATATAATATTGATAATAAATATTTTGTTTACCAATTACATATCTTATTTTATTGATTTCTTTCATTTCTACATGAGAAGAGGTTAAATAATATATAATATTAACATTACAATTCACCTGTATTAAATAAATTAATTCTGTAATTAAATGTTTAATTGTTAATTATTAAGTTGCTTCTATTGTTAACATTTTTGTATATTCTTGTCTCAATAATTTATATAGATTATTTGATTTCGAATAAAGAATAAAACATATAGATTCACTGGAATTAACTGGAATAGAATAAAATTAAAAATCTTAAAAATCAAAAATATCTTTTTTTTTAAAATAATCACATAAAAAGAAATTTAGAAATAATTTATTATTATTAAATATAGTTCAATTCACAAAACAAAAATGAGAGTATTACAATCTTTAATTTTATCAATTGTTTTACTTGTATCAACAACAGAAGCAACTGAAAATTTATTTGTAAATATTAATTTATTTTTGATATTATTTTTATTTACATGAATACTAACCTATTGTATTGTAATGTTAACGTGTATAGGTTAATTTTATACCATTTTCATCAACAGATTGTAGTGGTGAACCAACAGGAGTTGGATTTTCAGGATTAGTTTTTACATGTTTCACATTTGATAACTTGATTAATTATGTATTTAAACCTTCCCAAAATGGTATGGTAACATTAAACAAATATAAAGCAATAGATACACAAACCGAGTGTAAAGATTTAGCATCAAGTTTTTCTACATCTAATGGAAATTGTGTTTCAGCTGGTGAAATTGGTGATTTAAATTCAATGACCATTCCATCTACTCCACAAGGTTCATATAGAATGGAACTTTCAAATAATTTCCCATTGATTGTACCAAACTCAGTTACTACTGCTTATTCGGGAAATCAATGTAATTCAATTGTACCAGGTGATTCTGCACTTTTATATGAATATTATACAAATGGAACATTTATACATTTTAATGGAGCTGCGGGTTCATATGAAAATTATTGTGAAAATGGTCAACCATATGCTACAGATGAACAATATGCACCTTATAATACCTATGCATTATGTGTGGGTGATACTTCTTTTTTTAATTCATCAAGTGAAATACCATCAATGTCAGGTATTGTATCTACTGGAGGAAGTGGTGACTCAACAGCTAACAATTGGAGTGACGTTGTTGGAACTGGTTCAATTTCAGGTGGTGGATCTGGAAGCAGTAGTAATTCAGAATCAGCTTCATCAAGTTCAAATAGTGATTCTTCATATGCCTATTCATATTATAGTGTTTATTGTTCAAATTAAAAAAATAAAAATAAATATATGGTTAAATCAAGTGATCAAAATGTAAAGATACAACAATTTTTGATACAAATAATGAATAATAATAAATTATTAAATTATCTAATGTTAACCCCTTTCATCTTATCGATTAGTTTCTCTTTTTTTATAGAATAAAATAACAATCCAAAGAAAAATAAAATATCTTTTTAAAATTTTAATAAAATATCTTCAAAAATTAAAATTTATTAGTTATAAATTAAAGCAACTGAAAATATATATACATATGTAATTACACCAATATTAATATTCATTTGGGATTTACATTGATACAATTTTGTTCAAATGAATTAACTCATGACCTTGTTGAAGAAATGTTTACCGAAAAACCTCGTATCAAAAGTGATTAATTGATAATAAATATCCACAAAATCTTTTTAAACAATAAATTTAACAAATAGTAAAAAAATATTTTCTATCAATGAAAAAAAATAAATAATAAATACTACTATAAAGTGTTATTCCATAATAACACTTTATAGTAATATTTATTATTATTTATTTTTAATTAAAACTATTAGGTTATTCGGTTTTAGATATTTTTATTTCATTTAACCGGTGAGAAATATTGTTTTTTTTGTTTTTTTTAATTTTTTTTAATTTTAGTTGAATAGAACCAATTGTTTAATAATAATAAAGTAATAATAAAGTAATAATAGTAATAATAGTAAACATATAATAAAAATGGATGAAATTTTAGGTAGTTTTAAAGATGAATACCCAGTATTAACAAGTGAAAGATTAATATTAAAAAGAATAACACAAGCACATGTAAATGAAATGTTTGCAATACGTAGTTCTAGTTTATCAATGAATTTTGTACCAAGACCATTAGCAAAAACAATTAAAGATGCACGTGTTTTAATAGAAGATATGGATAAATTGACTGAATCTAAAGATTTATTTAATTTTGGTATGTTTTTAAAAGAAGCACCAGATACATTAATTGGAGTAATTGGATATGTACGTATGACTAAATCAAATTATAGAGGTGAACTTGGTTATTTAGTTCATTCAATTCATCATAGAAAAGGTTATGCATTTGAAGCATTACAACTTTGTGTTGATTTTGGTTTTAGTGGTTTAAAATTTCATACTATAGGTAAGTTGAACACAATAATAATATAGTTTATATACAACACTAGTATTTCTTCTAACTTAACAATAACAATTAAATTCAATAGAAGCACACATTGAACCAGCAAATATTCCATCAAATAATTTAATTTTAAAACTTGGTTTCCAATTGGAAGCCCAATTTAAAGAAAATTTTTATCACAATGGTAAATTTAATGATACAAATGTATATTGTAAAATAAACCCAAATAAAGAGATAACCTATAAATAGGTGTACTGTATACTATTACAATTAATTAGAAGAATAAATGAAACACATAGTGGTTATATTTTATATGTATATGTATTTTTATTTATATTTACAAATACGTACAATGTATTAATTTTGTATGGTCATGTATAAATAAATAAATTAATAAATAGATGTATGTTTGTTGACTGTTGTTATTACTATTATTGTTGTTTGATCGATTATTATATTTAGTTATTAATATTTAATTAAGTATTATTTAAATTTGCTAAAGACAATTGAGAAGGTGATGGTTTACGTAAACTCCACCAATATTTGACTTTACCATGACGAACTGCTTTGTTAATGAAAAATGTTGAAATACCTGCAATTATAACTGCTCCACCTGCAATAGTAGTAGACATAATAATTGTATTTCTATTACTCTTTTGTCTTTCTTGTTCTGCTGCTTCTTCTTCGGGATTTAATGATGGATCTTGTGTCATTGAAACCCCTGTAGTTGTAAAAGTTGTTGCTGTAGTTGTTGCTGTAGTTGTTGCTGTAGTTGTTGCTGTAGTTGTTGCTGTAGTTGTACCTGTAGTTGTTGCTGTTGTGGTACCTGTAGTAGTACCTGTTGTTGTGTATGTTGTTGTACCCATTGAGCCACCTGTAGTTGTTTCATATGTTGTAGTTGCTGTAGTAGTACCAGTAGTTGTTGCTGTTGTTGTACCAGTAGTTGTTGCTGTTGTTGTACCTGTGGTAGTACCTGTTGTTGTGTATGTTGTAGTTCCACTTGATAATAATTGACCATATGTTGGAGCTTTTGTTGGTTTTGGTTTATAATTATTTAACAAAACACCAAAATCAGTGAAATGTGGGGTTGTAAATAATAGAGTCCCTTTTGGAGTTAATGTAATAGTTGAAGATGTTTCACATTTCCATTTACTTTCTACGGTATCAATATAATAGAGACAAATATTTGAAATGTTTAGAGAAGAAGCATTTCCAATTTTCAATTCAAATGTAATTGGTTGAGCAAACAATGGATTGGTAATTGTTTCAATGGATACATCGAAAATCAATGATAAAGCAGTTTCTCTAAACAATGAAATATTATAACCAGTACCCCAAATTGAATCACCATTTATTGAATCCAAGTATGAATCTTCTGAATAGGATATCTTTAATTTGTTGACCAAATTATCAACGAAATAACCATTTGGCATTGATATATAACCAGCAATATCAAGTATATTTGTATTTTTATTTTTTGAAATGATTGGTAATACCATATTTCTAATGGAATGAATTGGAGAATATGATAATTCTGGTGCGATAAATGTTGGTAATAATGGAATTGTTGAACAATTTAAACCAACAACACAACAATCTTCTTTTGAAAGATGACATGATCCATCACCACATTGAAAATAATTGAATGGACAACCATTATATGGAGTATCTGGTGAGTAACATTGATTATCATCATCATCACCACTGCAAATTGTATTATTACAATAATCAATACCAGATATGCAACCACCTGATAAACAACGAATTTGACCTACTGGACAAGGTGATAATGGAAATACACTATTAGAATTACACTCTTGTTTGTTTGCAACACATTGACCATCGAATGGACAAATGAAACCATTTTTACAATTACTTAATCTGAGGACAATCATTGTACCATCGCACATAAATTGATATGTTGAACTTGATGAACTTTGTACTGCTATAACTGATGATTGTTGACCATTACACATTATTGAGTTTGCAGTTGATATTACAAATACAAAATTTGTACTGATAATTGAATTTATAATGGACACATCTAAATTTGTACTAAAAGTTAATGGACTTAACAATGTAAATGTTGATCCAATTCCAACGTTTATACGATTTGGTAAATTAATTGAATCCAATATATTCAATGACAATCCATCGGCAATCAATTCGACATTTATTAAATTTAAATCTTTGAAATTTGACAATGATGAAAATATATAATTATTTAAACCAATCACACTATTAACCAATGTCATTTTACCTAAAAGTGAACTGAATGAAATTGAACTTTTAATATTTAAATTTGAATTTATAAATTGAATTTCACCAGATTCAATTGTTAAACTTTTTAAATTTACCATTAAAGAATCTAATATATTTCCAATTGTTTGTGAGGGTATATATAAACCACCAATTGATTTTATAGTACCACCAATACCTGGAACAGTTGATAATTTACAATTTAATTTATAAATTAATGATTCATCATTGCCAATATTTAATACTGAACCTAATCCAAATCTAATTATACCATTATCACCAGTAATTAAATCTTGAATTGAATTTACAATTGTTAAATTACCATTTAAATCTAATATTTGTTGAGAACTTGATAGAGTGATACTTGAATTTGATATTAATCCATTACCAATTGAAATGATACCACCAACATTACCAGTGATTGATAATTTACTTGATAATGATGTTATATTTGAAATTACGATTGGTTTATTTAAATTTAATATTGATGAAAATAAATTTAAATTTAAATTTAATGAAGTGACTGATGATAATCCAGATACATTTGATAAATTATCCAATGTTAAATTTGTAACTTTTAATAAATTTGGTAATGTTAATTGAGCTGCTGTATTTTTAATATATAAATAATCGAATATGATATCTGATGAACTAATTGAAAATTTACTGCCAACTTGATTACCAAAATTAATTAATGTACTACCAATTGATGAAAATGGTAAATGAATAGGCATTGAATTTAATGATACATCATTTGAGTTGAATATAAATTTTGGTTTTTCTGTACCATTTAATGCTTGAAATTGTAAATTAATTCCTGTACCTTCAAATGTAAGTGAAGAATTTCCATTTGAATTTAAAAATTCAACGGATAATAATGGCATTGATAATAATGATGTTGTAGTTTTAATAATGGATGCATCCTTTATTTTAAATATACATCCTGCTTTAATTTCAACTGTATCTTTTAATATAATTGTACCACCAAGAAGTGATATTTCACTATTACAAATTAATGGACCATCAATAGTTAATACTGACCCAATTATTTCTACAAGATTACCTGCTGTTGATAATCCAGTTAATAATGCATTTAAACTAATAGTTAATGGTCCACCTAAAATACAAATTCCAAGTAAACTTATACATAGACCAGATGTTTGATGATTTGATATAATAATTAATAAATTTATAATTATAAATATTGTTATTTTAATATTCATTCTTTTGATATTGTTGTTTTTTTTATATGTTTTTGAGATTAATTATTATTATTTTTTCGTTAAATTATCATTAAATAATCATATTAAATTTCTATAGTTGTTGAGATAAAAAAAAGTTTTATATTAATATTTATTATTTGTTTTTATTATGTAATGTGTGAATAAATAAAAATAAAATCAAAATCAAAATAAAACAATTTACATATAAATATAAAAAACCATAACAATTATAATAATATTTCAGTGAGGGTGTAATGATTTTTATTTTGGTCAAGTTCTAAAAAATAAATCTGGTGTTATTTATTTATTTTTTGATGTGTGGTTATGTGTTTGCTATAAATGGTTATTATTGTATATATACAAATATATAAAAATATAAATGATATTAATTGGTATTACCACACTACCCACCACTTATATAAATAAAACATATGGAAGGGGTGTAAATATTATTTATTTATTTTAATCATCATCATTGTGTTAACAAAAATGTATGTGTATGTATGTGTGTACAGAAAAAAATTACAAATTATAAAAAAAGTTTATATATGTGTGCTTACAATAATAAGAACTACTATATACTGTTAAATGTTCAAAATCAATAATTTTTATAAAATTTATTTTAAAAAAAAAAAAAAAAACACACTGATGAAAAATTTAAAAAAAAATTTTATTTTGACAAATACGCTATAAATGGTGGTTTAAACATAATTTTTCGGTTTTCTCCCACACATACAAATTGTAAAAAAAAGATATCACACACTGTAATGACGAAGATCTAGTTTTTATTTTTTTATGTGATTGAAAAAAAAGATACAAACTTTTTTGATTAATTATTTGAATGGTGAAATGTGTGTTAATAAAAATGGTAATATTATTATCCATATAAAGATTATTAATATAATGAATTAGTGATATCAAATTTGAGGTGCTTATATTTTTTTTGTTTTTTTTATAATAATTCGAATGTCAAAAAAATAAAAAATTAAAATTAAAAAAAAATATATTCTTTTCTTTTCGGTTTTATTGATATTTTAATTTCTTGAGCTCTCGAAAAAATTAACAGAGTGGCACAAAGAAAAAAATTAAGTGATCTCACATCACAGTGAGATATTTATTAATTTTAATAAATTCAATTACTTTTAACCGGGTTGACAAGGTTTTTTATGACGAATAGGGTTATGTGGTGGTTATATATAGATTAGACTAGTTTTACATATATTTTTTTGAGATTTGATAAGGCACAAGTTTGCTCTTTTCGATATCATATAAACTTTATTGTTTTAACAAATGAATGAATTAATTAATTATAATTAATTGTATTAATTAATTAAATTGTATAATTAAATTTGGTATTATCAAATTTGTGTTACTTATCAAAAATGTATACATTTTGATTTTTTTTTTAGATTTTTTATAAATTTCAAATAATGTGTTTAATGTTTTGTGGTAGATATTTAGAAAATGTTGATCAATATAAAATATAAACAAACACAACATGTGCTTTAATTGAATAGAGACAGGTATTTTTTAAGATTTTTTTTTTTTATATTTATTTAATGGCTATTTTATTATTATTATTTTATTCATTTTTTTTTTTTTTATTTTTTATTTTTTTTATTTATGTATATTTTATTATTATTAAATTTATTCAGTAGTTGTAGCAGAAGAAGTTGTAGCAGAAGAAGTTGTAGTTGATGATTCTTGAACTACAGTATTTGTTGTTGTGCTTGTTTGTGTAAATATAACTTCTTGTTGTGGTTTAACATTTTCATTAAAATTTATATATTGAACTACATCTGGAGAAAGTAAATAAATTTTAAGTGATTCCAATAGTTGATCGCGAATTGTTGGAGTTGTTTCAGTAGAAAATACAAGTGATGAAATTTTTAATTCAAATGATTGAATATTTTTACATTCTAAATCTAAATTTAATTGAATAAACCATTCAAATTCAAAGTAATCTTTTTGTTGAGCTGATCTTGATCTTTGTTTTTTATAGTGTCTAATAAATAATAATTTTGGTGAGGTGGGGGCGTTGGTTGATTGTTCTACAATTGTTGTTGGTTGTGTTGTTGTTGTTGTTGTTGTTGGTGATAATGATAATGAATCTTCTTGATTATCATTTTCACTTTCTTCTTTTTTATCTAATGTTACATTGGAACCATTATTGCTACTGTTGTTGATATCTGAAATTAAAATTCTCCAACCACCAGCATCCATAAATGGTGTATTTCTAGCTATATTTAATGTTATTTCAATGATTACTGGGGCAATGATTGCTTGATTACAACATTTTAATATTCTAACTAATTTTGATTGATCTGAATGACAAACTTCATCAAGGAATCTTAATAGTTCACGTTTAAAATCTGAATCTGGATCTGTTGAAAATGGTATATAATTTGCAAATTTATCAACTACATCCAATTGTAATTGTTGATCACCTTCCAATTGAGAGAGTGATACCAATACATTGTAAATATCATGAATTTTATTACCAGGAGCGCTACTACTACAAACTACATTACTTGCATTACCGCCAAATGTAAATGATGATGCTAAACGTGGTAAATCAATACCAACAGATGTTGTTGCCAATGGTTTATTAAATGTTTTTGTGATTTTAACTCTCCAATCTTCATCAACTGGTTCTGGTGCATTATATTTCTTTGCTTTGGAAATTGGTGGCTCACATTTCAATGATAAATCTGCCAATTCATCCATTGATACAGTGTTTATATCTTGAAGTTGAATAAATAATTTAGTTGGTTTCATAGTGTAATTTCTTTGTTGTTGAAGACGTTGAATTTCCACAACAATTCCAAAAATGGTACGAAGTTTTTCAACGTTTACAAAATGATTATCTGGATCAGTGTTTGTGAATGTTGGTATTTTTTGATCAATTTGTGAGAGTACAGTACGTAATATGGAAAAGTGTGGTACACAAGCACTATTAATAGATTGACAAATGGTTGAAAATGGATTAACTGAATCTGGTTTTAACCAAACTGACAATGATTGTTCCAATTGTGAGATTTTGTTCAATGTTTCCTTTGGTACAGATTCCCAAGTTAATTGTAAACGTTTGATATGATGATTTGTCAATGCATTGTAAATGGAAATACAAGTATTGAAATTTGCTAAATCTCTACAATTAATTGCAACGTCAACCAACAAATTAATGATTGCAACACGTTGATTTTTATCTTCAGTTGATAATATTTCACCCATAGCCCATTGTGACCAAA
The DNA here is from genome assembly GCA_013375695.1 of Dictyostelium brefeldianum. Taxonomy (NCBI): domain Eukaryota; phylum Evosea; class Eumycetozoa; order Dictyosteliales; family Dictyosteliaceae; genus Dictyostelium; species Dictyostelium brefeldianum. The sequence continues at coordinate 21,331 of JABXES010006511.1, forward strand.
TGGTTGAACGTTTCAAAGCCATGGAGAGAGCAGGAGCTGTAATTGGATCAACAGAACCTTGCATTAAACGAACCCAATCAGATAAACGTACATTGGTAAACAGGTCATAATCAACCAATGTACATTGTTCAGCAATTTCCATTGCACTTAATTGAGTATTTGAACCACTACCACTGCTACCATTGATACTACCACCAGATGATAAGAAAGTTTCAGAGAATGAAGCAGAACGAGTACGAGAATGAACACGTTTTGGAAGTTTTAAAAATTCATTGATTGTAGTTTTATGTGAGAGACGACTTGATAATTGAGCTTCAAGATGTGGGAAACCTTTGAGTATCTTTTTGGATAATTCTTTATCTTCACGCATTTCCTTGTAACAATAATCAACCCAAAGTTTAACAGCATCATTGATGCAACCAGCTTTCTTTGAACGACGTTGTTTCTTCCATTTCTTTTTAGTTTCCAATGTATCATGATTTTCTTTGTACAATTGAATGAGTTTATCAACCAATTCGCTTGGTTGAATGAAATAGAGATGTGTAATGAAAAAAGTCAATGAAAAATACTTTTCATTGTATGGATAGTAATGATCAGTTGCTTTATCAATTAACTTTTCAATGGTACCTTCGGATATTAACATTTTACCATCTACATTTTTAAATTTAACATCTGGTTCATTGGTCTTTTCAAATAAAAATACATAATTATCAATGATTAACTTTAATGTTTCTTCACCAACTGCATTCATTTGTGCATCACTACTATTTGAAAATGATGAACCACGGAAAAATTGTGGACCAAATGAACTTGCCAAAGATTGAATTGCTACACTTCTATTGGTTGTTGCATTTCCATTGATATATTTTGACATGAAAAATGTAACTAAAATTTGAAGGAGCGAACGACGTAATTGTGATAATGAATTTATCAAATATTTCAAATCATTCAATTTAACTTGTAAATTTGTAATGTCATTGATTTCTATTAAATCACCAAAGAATTTACTATTGAACAATGGTTGTGGTAATTCTGCAAAAAACAATATCAATAAACCTGCTACAACTCTTGGATCACCAATAACTGAGAAATCAATTCTTTCAAAATCAGATTTCTTTCTAATTTCTCGTACATGTCCATCATTTTCTGCTCCTACAAATATTGCATTTACATCCAAATTATTTGAATTTGATAATACTGTAATTGTTTGTGTTAAAATTGCTGGTAAATCTCCATCATTTGATAATACCAATTGTGTTAATCTAACTCCAAATATTCCTGATAATAAGAAAGAAGAAGAATGATTAATATTAATATACTCGGTATATCGATTATTATTACTATATTACTTACTATATGGTGAATCAATAATTTGTTGTTGTTGTGGTGAAATAAAACCTTTTTTAACATCTGATGATGATAAATTTTTAGTTAATGCTTTTTTGTTTGATTTTTGTTGTTTCTTTTCATCTTTTTCTTTTTTCTTTTGTGCTGTTTTCTCTTGTTTAATACGATCTTTTTCTTGTTTTGATATTTTAACTTTATCTTTTGACGATGATGAAGATTTAGTGGTTGCAGCTTGAGCTGCTGGTGATACAGTTGATGGTGATGTACCTGATGGAAATTTATTATTTTCTTTTGAATCTCTAATAAATGTTTTTGTAACGGTACGTGTAAGTGTTGCTCCAATTGATTTCTTATTCGGATCTTTAGTTTTATCTTTTGATGCTGGTTTTGTAATTGTTGATGGAGTTGTTTGAATTGGTGGTGATGCAACTGTAGTTGATGCACGTTGTGATGATGGTGATGGTGGTGCTGTTGTTACATTATTATTACTATTGTTATTGTTATTGTTATTATTATTGATTGCTGCTGTTGTTGTAGTTGGCGATGATGGTGTTTGAATTATTGGAACAGTAGTACTAGTTGTGGCAGTTGATGCAACAGATGAATCTGCTGTTTTAGTTGTTGTTGATGATTCTGATATTGCAGTAGTTGTAACAGTTGCAACAACTACATTTGAATTTTCAGATGCTTGATCAGGTTTTAATGGTTGTTGTACGACAACAACAGATGAAGCAGCAGCAATGGTGGCAACTTGTTGTTGATCAACAGATGAATTTAATGAACTTTGAATTGGTGTATCAACTTCATTAATTGGATGTAAACCATCATCTTTTCTTGGTGTAGTTGTTGCTAATTCAGCATCTGAATCTAAATCATCTGAATCTAAATCATCTGAATCCTCTTCGGATGAATCAGATTCTTCATCTGATGAATCAGAATCTACTTCAACTTTTGTTGATGAAACTGATGGATCTGTTGGTGAACTTGATATTTCACCAGTTGTAACACCTTTTGGTGGTATTATATCCATTGAAATACTTCTTGATCTTCTATAATCTCTTGGTGTTGTACCTGAATCATCTACTACTGCAATTGTTTCACCACCATATTTTATTTCCAATTGATTTGCTTGTAGCAATACTACATCTGATGTAGTAGTGGTTGTTGTGGTTGTTGTAGTTGTTCTTGCTGTAGTTGTAGTGGTACTGCTGCTTGTTGTTGAAGAAGGTGATTTTACATCATCTTGACCACTATATGGTGGAGTTAATGGTGGTGAATCTAATTGTGGTTTCATTAATAAATCACTTGATGTACTTTTTCTTAAAATATTTGTTAAATCAATGGTTTGTCTTGCATTACGTCTTGCATTGTATCTTTCTGTTTCTTTTTGTAATTGTACTGCTTTTTGTTTCCAAAATCCAAATGCTTCAGTAACATTTTGTTCATCCCATTCTTTTGATGATAATCCATCCTGTTGTCTTGCTATAAAACTACTACTAGTACTACCACTTATACTACCACCACCATTATTTGGTGGTGATGTTGCTGCTGTTGTATTGGATAAACCATCACCATTATTATTGCTATTGCCATTGTTGTTATTAATATTATTGGTAAATTCTACAGGTGGTGGTGGAGGAGGTGCAGGTGGTGCTAACAATGGAAATGAATTTAAATTCTTTTTATTACTTGGTGTTACAACATTTTTACTTGTAGATGATCCAAAATTTGTTGAAATATTCTTTTTCTCTACAGATTTCCAAAAATTTAATGCTGAAAATGATTCAGAATTTAAATCTGTCATTGTTTTTATATATGTTGATTATTGATTTATTATTATTCTTATTGTTATTATTATTATTATTATTATTGTATTATTGTTATTATGTTTTTGTTATTACTGTTGCTTTAAAAAAAAAAGAATCTATAAAAATACTACTAGTATTACAATTAATAAGAGGAAATATTCGAAATAAATAAAAATGTATAAACACTTTAACTAGTACCACACAACATAAAAGAATTAAAAAAAAAAAAAAAAAAAAAAAAAAAAATTTTTTTTTTTTTTTTATTTTTTTTTTTTTGGTTTAATGTAAATTTTTTTTTTTTATAAAGGGGGTTTTTTTTTTTTAAAAAAAAAATTTTTTTTAAAA
>JABXES010006514.1:0-24805 GCA_013375695.1 Dictyostelium brefeldianum
AGAGTTTACAGATGATGAAATTGACCAGATAAACAAATTGATAACTTGGTTTATGTCTGCACCAAACAACATCAACAACATTGGACCAACAGGTATCAACTCTACAAACTTGATGGCTGCTAAACGTTCAAAACACTCAATGAAAGAAGGAGGATGGGGTATCCGGGATATCTCTTGCCGTCAGAAATAGGTGAGTTTTTGGATGAGTTGCATTCAACAAAATGAGTTAAATCTTGTAATTTAAATATTATTTCTTAATCATTAAATAAACCAACAAAGTCTTGATCTTTGAATTTAACATTTGAAAAACCTAATATTAATCTTTGTTGACTAAAATAACATTTGTTTTCTTCTTGTTGATTGGTTACAATTATTGGTATTGCTTTAGGATTTATAATCATTGATTTAATATTTTGGCTAAACGTTCTAAATTTACTCCGCTTGATGATGAAGTCGATTTTGATAGGGCATCTCGTTCTGTTACTTCTATTACCTCTGCTAAATAAAAAATAATATACTAATTTATATCAAAAAAAAAAAAAAAAAAATGAAATAATATGGTATTGATAATAAAAAATGAATGAAGACGTTGGTAACAATGAACCTCAATTAAAAAAACACAAACATACTAATACGGACAATCACAAGCATAATCTATAGTACTGCAGTTAAACAGCTACCTTTTTTTGGAAGAATTAATTAAGATACACTTTAATTGACTATATTGATGAATGTAATTATGTAAAAGATTAAAACAGTAAACTGAATAAATAATAAAAATATTGATTCTAATAAAAAATAAATTTTGTTGAATTATTATTATTTGTTGTTGTTATTAATTAATAAGTTAAAAAGTTAATAAGTTAATAAGTTGTTTATTGATTGGTGATTATTAATATTATTTATTTAAAAATATATTTCTATTTGTTGTTTTTTTTTTTATATATTGATATTTATTTATTTTATTTTTTTTTTAAGAAAGATGGAAAGATGATTGACCTTCATTCATTGCATATAATAATTTTTCTTTCATAATTTCTTTTGTAGAATAATCTGGTAATTTAATATAGTTTGTACAAGACATTACACTTAATAAATAATCATCAGGAGAGAGTGGAGGAACATGATGTTTTTTAACAATGGTTAAACGTGGAATTAAACCTTTGAAACCTTGTAATGGCAAATGAGGGCTACCCGAAATGAATAAAAGGAATTGTTTTCTTTCTGATGGTGAAAATTCAGACATGATAGAAAAGATATTTTGAACAGATTTACTTGAAAGAGTGTAACCATGATCTGCTTTGGTTGAATCAATTAACGATTCAACTGACCAATCATTATCAGAACCTGTTAATGCACCACACAAGAGTGATTCAACTTCGGAAATTGTAAATGAACCAAGACTTGTAATTGAAAATGTAGTGTTGAAACCCTCTTTGAATGCATTGATTTGTCTTATTACACCACTGTATAAAAAGTTTGAAACTATTAAATTCAAGTATTCTTCAAGATTACCAAGTGTAACGTAAATTGATTCACCACCTTGTTTCAATTCCCAACCTGCAAAACCTGGCAATGTAAAATCTAAACATAAATCTTCAATCTTTGCACCATTTATAGTGAGTTGGTCAATTTCTTTGGATTTATCTTGAACACTAATATCTGATCTTTCATTAATTGCTCTCATACTTGTAACTAAACTATATAATTTGCTTAATGAAGATGCATAAGTTGGTGCCAATGAAACGAGATCTTGGAAATCCAATTCTTGATCAATCATATACTTGTAAAATGGTTTTGATAATGGTAAATCAATTAAACGTTGATCAAAGAATGCTTTGGCTACAAACATTCCTAAAAATTTGAAATTATCCAATACTTTTTTATCAATTGTTGTATTTGGATTAATTGGTTTTGGAAATAATCCACCACTTGAATAAATATATTCAATAATTAGTTCAATAATTGGTGTGGTTGTTGTAGTGGTTGTTGGTGAATCAATTTTCATTTTATCATCATCATCTGTTGTTGCAACTTGATCATTATTATCAGTATACCAAAGATTTAAATCTTTTCTTTGTAATTCTTTTGAAACTAAAGTGAAAAATTCCAAAGTTGGACCAATACCAGTACCAGCTTCACCAAAATATTCAACTTCAAGAATTGATTTTGATTTACCATAGAGATCCATTACTTTGATTGCAGATTCCAAAACTTTATTTCTGTATATTCTAACTTTTTGTCTTTGAATTCTACCAACACGGAAATCACCTGCTCCATTATTACCACCTTGACCTTGACCACCAACACTATTACTACTTGATGAACCATTGGTTTGTCTAATTAAATCTTGTCTTTGTTGAAGTGTTGAAAGAGCACGTGCAATACCAAATGATGTGGAATAGAAAAATAATCTTTTACATTCAAATGGGAAAAGGAATGAACAACTGTTCAACAATTGTTTACACCAATCTGGGAATACACCACCACACAATGCCAATGGATCTTGAAGTTGTCTCATTATTTTAGCGGTTAATTTTTGTGATACAAATTCATTTAATCCAATTAATGAACGTTCGCTGGTTAATTGAGAACTAGATGCAAATAACGATGATTTATTCAACGATGATGCTCCACCAATTTCATTGATTGAAGATGGATCTAAACTAAACATATGTAAACAACGAAGTAATGCTATAATTTCATAGGTAGTTGTATCATTTGTTGATAATGTGAATGCGTTTTCATCACTAGTTAAAAAGTTGTTTAATTTGGATGTTCCTAAATCTTTGATTGGTACTATTGAATTTGATCCATTGTTTGATGATAAATTTGGTGAATCAATTTCTTCTGCTGTTAAAAATCTATATTTTAATGTATGTGTACCATCCCATAATCTATTTGTTGGTATATTTAAACTTGAATTATCATAATCATTGTTATTGTTGTTGTTTGAATTGGTGATACCATTAATACTTTGTTGATGTACTTGTAATTGTTGTTGTGCAATTAATTGTTGTTGTTGTAAACGTGCAATTTTTTGAACTGCTTGGAAAATTGTAATTGAACTTGATAATCTTTGTCCATCAACAAATATTCCTAATTTTTGAGATGCAGTTGTAGTAGTTGATGGTGTAGTAGTGGAAGTAGTTGGTGAAGTTGTAGTTGCTGTTGTATTACTATTTGTTGTTGTTGTTGTGGTAGTGGTTGGTGAAGTTGTTGATGTAGTTGTTGTATTATTATTATTTAAACTACTATTTAATGATTGATTTAATGAATCATTAATTTTAACATCATGAACTGTATCAGCTTCTGGTTCACTTTGTTCATTATTTAATAATTCATCTTCATCTTCATAATCATCATGATAATCATCTTCATCTTCATCAAGCATTGAATCTTTTTCACTTGGTGCAGTGGTGGTTGTTGCTGCAGTTGTTTTATCATTACTATCCAACATTTGTTTATCAGTACTGATTGCAGTTGCACTATTAACAACTGGAGTAGTTGAAGGAGTAATGATAACTTTTGAATTTAAAAATTCTTCTATTGCTGTAATATTTGCCAATGGTTCAATCAAAACGATATTTGATGAATAATCTTTTAACAATTCTGAAGTACCATCTTTAACCAATTTTAATTTAAATGGTTGAGTAAGATATTTCAAACCAGATGAAGTACCTGGAACATCGGAAACACTAATGTTAAATCTTTCAACTTTGTTTAATGCATCATGGAGTTTTTCAATCAACAATGAAAGTAACAATGGATTTGGTGATGAAGATTTCAAAGACATACCAGTGCTTGTTGAATAATTTGACATTCTTTGATATGGTACCATAAATACTTTAACAAAACATTTTGCATGTTTTACAACATGTTCACCTCTGGTTAAATAATGTAAAATACTACCAACAAGATCACTTTGTAAAAATTCAAATGCTGAAATACCTTCTGTATCTTCAAGTAATCCTTTGATCTCTTCTAAAATTTCAATACCTTGTTCTTCTTTTTCACATTTGTTTAATCTTGAACTTAAAACTTTTAAAATTGATAATTCTTTGGTTGAAAAATTTTCGTTTGTACTACCAACCATTGTTTGTAATTTTGGAAAGTATTTATCTTTTAATTTTCTTGCTTCTTTAACAACATAATTTTTAAATTCTTCTGGTGTAACTGGATTAGTTGATGAAGGAGTGGCTGCTGTTGTGGTTTGTGGTGAAATTGTTGAAGTAGTTCCAGTGGTAGTAGTGGCAGTTGAACTATTGTTATTGTTGATACTGTTATTTAAATTATGTGGTGTTGAAGGTGATTGACCCATTGATGATGATAAACTATTTGTTGGAGTATTTGGAATTGGTGAACCAACATAAAATGATGTATTAACACCAAATGGTGAACTTGCTAAAGGTGGTGGAATACTTCTAGTTGGTGTTGACATTGGTATTTGCATTGGTGTTGTTGGTGTTGGTGTAGTATTAGTTGTAGTGGTAGTAGTAGCGTTGGTTGAATCTGTAGTTGTTGTTGGCGATGTAGTTGAATCTGTTGTTGTAACATCTTCACTTTTAATTGGTGTAGTAGTTGTTGCTGTTATTGTATTATCAACTATTATTGGTTGATTATCTAATAATTTTGATAGTCTATCAACTTCATAAACAACACCTTCACGTTTAAAGTAACGATCGAAAATATCTGGTAATCTATCCATCATTAATTCAACGATTTTAAGTGCACTTGCAACAATTGCCATATCACGACTACCTAAAAGACTTGCTAAAAAACTAGAAAATGCAAATTCTTTTAAAAGTTCACGAACAGATTCAGTTGATGAATAGTATAAAATTTTGAAAATACTACCCAAACTTTTATATCTAACAGATGGATTTACATTTGATGTAAACATTTCAACCAAAACTGTAAATAAACCTTGACCCAATGATTTTAATAATTCTGGATGTTCTTTAAATGTTGTAATTCTTGGATCTTCTGTTGATGTAGTGGTTGTGGTAGTTGTAGTTGTAGTGGTTGTTGTATTATTAACAGCTTGAGCAGCAGCTTCTAATTCTCTTCTTCTTGATGAAGAAGAACGGCCACCACCAGTTGAAAATTGAGCGTTAACACGTGATGGATTTAATAAACTTGCAAATTCTGTTGGTAATGGTGGTAAAATTTCATTTATCAATGAAAGAATTTCATAGCATTGTTGGTTGCTTCGGTTAGCAGCTGCAGCAGAAGAATTTTCATTGGATGGGTACATAATAGTTTGAATTATACTAATAATACCTTCATTTAATAATGATAAAACAATATTTGGACAACCATGACAAATAGTTGCCATAATACGAATAATTTGTGAATATGTATTTGGACTTAATGATGTTGTTGATGAATACATTCCAGATATAATTCGAACTAAATTTGGCATTAATCCTTTTGATGTTAAAATTTCTAATTTACTTGATGAATCATAAAAACTATCAACTAATCTTGAAAAACATAAACATGATAATTCAACCACTAATAAAAAAAAAATAATGATTAATATATATTTACAGGTAATTATTTAATAATAATAATTATAATTTTTACCTTTTTGATCAGCATATTGTAATAAACCTGTTAAAATTGAAATTGAATCACGTACTAATTCAAAACAATCTTGGGGTACTTGTCTACAAATATTTGAAGCAGTTGTAATTGCCATTCTTTGAACACCAGTTGAAAAGAAATCAATATAAGATAATGTAGCAGTTAAACCACCAGCTCTAAGTACAACTGTTGGTTGTTCTTGTGAAATCTTTTCCAAAGTTTGTAAACATTGTTCAGCGAGATCAATGTATTCAATGGATAATAATTTTGAACATAAAATTGAAACTGCACCATGATTGATAACCGATGAAACACAACTTGGTAATGCTTCAATCATATTTGATAATGCTCTACCCGCTAAAAGCATAATATCAGGATTATGATCCATATTCAATAGATTAACCAATGCAGGTGAAAATGAATCACTTGGAAAACCTGCAATTGTTTCCTCGGTTGCAATGGATAACAAGTCACAAAGTTCCAATAATGATTCCATTTGTTTGGTTTCATCGTCTGATTTTAAACCTGCCAATAATAATTTTGCTCTATTTCTACCTTCAATCAATGTATTTAATAATCCAACTGCTGCTGGATTTCCTCCAAGACCACTACCACCTGTACTACCTCTAAGTGGTGATTGTAATTCATCTAATAATGCTCCTGATAAATTTCTCATTAATCCTTGTAATGATTGATGTGTATTTTCAAAACTTTCACTTCCTGTATTTTCATTTGGTGATGTTGATGATGAAGATGATGATTCATTATTATTGTTATTGTTATTATTTGGTGATGCAAGTGATGATGCTGTTGTTGTGGTTGTGGTTGTTGGTGTACTATTTACTGGGGCTGTTTGTTCAGTTGATGATGGTGTTGTTTCTTCATTTAATTTTTGTGACATTTTTCTAGTTAAAGGTTTTGATAATTTGGAATTTGAATTTGGTGTGCTATTTGTTGTGGTAGTTGAAGTTGTAGTTGTTTTATTTGGTGTATTATTGTTATTATTATTTGCTGCTTGTTTTTTTCTTGAGCTATATGATATTGGTGATTCTGGTTGTTGTTTAGTTGGTGTATGTGATGTTCTAATTATTTAAAAAATATATTAATATATTTTCTTGTTGTGCCAATTATATGTCATATTAAAAAAATAAATAAAAAAATAAAATTGTATGTAATCAAATAACCAAAAAAATTAATAAAAATTAAAAAAAAAAAAAAAAAAAAAAAAGTTTTTTGTGTCAATTTCACATAAAAACCTGAGATGTTCTTTTTTTTTTTAAAATTAAAAAATTAATAAAATAATTTAAAAAAAACACAATTGTTGTAATAAATAGTCGTGTGAATGTGTGTGGTTGTAGTTTTTTGTTTTATTTGTATGTATTTTTTCTGTTGTATGTATGTATGTATGTGGGTCACATATGTAAAATATTATGTTACTCGTAATATGTGATATGTGATAATGATAGTGAATGGTGATTGATGATTATAATTACTTTTGTTTTTTGTTTGAGTCAATTTGATTAACTTCAAATGGTTTAAGTTTTAATTCACCTGCTAATTCGGTTGATGATATTTGAGATCTTGTTCTTGGTGGTGGTAATGTTTTTGGTGATGTGGTGTTGCTTGATGTTGTTGTGGTTGTAGTTTGTTGTGGTTTTACACTACATTCAACTCCACTAGTACTACTAAGTTTATTTACTCTAGCTGATCTTTTATTTGTACTAGTTGGTGGTTGAGGTGGTGGTGATTCGATATTTTCGTCGTCTTCTTCTTCAATATTTTTATTATTATTTAATTCTAATGCTGATTTTCTTGTTGGTATTCTAGTTGGTGTTGAAGTTGTTTTACGCTTTTTACCAGACTTATCCATACAACTAGTATATGTAATATATTTGTGGGATATTCAAAAATAAAATAAAAAAAAGACAAGTGTACTTTTAAAAAGTGTGTTTTTGATTGATATAATATTATTATAATAATATATATATATATAAAAAAAAAAATTATATTATACACTATTATATAATGATATATGATATTTTATAGTTTTTTTATTTCTTTCTCTTTACAAGTTTCATTAAAAAGGGGTTGCTGATAATTGTGAAAATTTAAAAAAAATATTTAAAAAAAAAAAATGAAAAAATGAAAAAATAAAAAAATTAAAAAAAAAAGATATAATTGTGTGCATTTATTTTGAAATTTATATATTTTTAGGAATATATATGTTTATTATATATATATAGATATAGTCTGTGTTTTTATTTATGAAAATAATTCCTTAATTTTAGATTCTTTTTCTTTTTTTAATTTATTATTATATTTAATTATTGACTTTTTAGGAACGTTATTATTGTTATTATTTTTTCTATTTTTGAAAATTGAATTTGAGTTTTTAAAATCCACTTTACCAATACCGAAATTATTTAATTTTTTATCTATTTTTATTGGATTGATTGTACCTTGATTATTAGCACCCAATGAATCACCATTTGACCATTTACCAATTGAAGATGATTCAGATGATAATATTTTAAAACCAACATTTGAACTTGGTAAACTAGTTGATACATATCTTTTAGGTACAAAATTATCTTTTCTCTTCATTATTACTATATGTGTTATTGATGATTCATGTTGTTCTAAACTTGTATTTATAATATCATTTTCACATATATTACAATAAAATGTTGGATACAATGATTCTGTAGTTGATGTTGTAACTTGTTCTTGTTGTGATTGTAATCTTTTCAATATATTATTTGGTAATTTTGTATTTAAATTCTCTGTTGAACTTTTATAGAAATTAGATATATCAAATCCTTTATCTATTTCACTTTGTGTATCCTTATCTTCATTATTTGGTAATTCTTCACCACCTCCTTCATTATTAAGATAACCACCTGATATAAATTTTTTCATTCATTAGTTATTTAATTGACCATATATATAAACATGTAAATATCTGTATGTTTTGTGTGTAGCTGAAAAAAATGAGAAATTAAATGAAAAAAAAAAAAAATTTTTGTGTTGGTGAAAATTCAGAAAACCAATTTATTTAATAGTCATCTAATTGACCAGATATTTGAGTACTACAATAAACAGATTTATATACGTTTGTTGAAGGATGAGCACAAGTTACATTAACTATTGTAGCAGGATTACATTGATTTGGAATGCTTGGTAATTCCCCTAATTCAGGACCTGGTGAACCACATGTTTGTTGATATGGTTGACCTTTATTTTTACAAATGTAAATTATGAATGAATCATCACTTTGTTGTACATTTGAACCACCTTTAATATATTCGTTGATTACATTATCTTCCCAAATACAATAATCTTGCATATACATATTAAAATAATAATGCGGTGGGAATTCAAATAAAACAGCTTCACCATCTGTAATTGTAATATTTACATTGAATCCTGATAACAATTCAAATTCACTATTAAATTGATGTGGTATTTGACATGGACCTTCTTGAAATTCAATTGATTGTGTTGGTTTACCTGAACAATTTGGTGTGAAATCTAATCCACTTTCACTACCACTATCACTACTACCACTATTTTCATAAGAATTATGAATATAAGTTGAATCTGTTGTACCATTTATAATTATATGACTTGTTTTGCCATCTAAATTAAAGCAATAATTAAATATAATTGTATAACCAACACCAATATCTTCACCACTGTACAAGCAAACATCTGTTGATTCAGTTTGAACTGGTGCAAAATTAAATGTCATTTGACCATTACAAATATATATTAAACTTAATAATAATATTATTAATTTCATTGTTTGTTGTTTTTATTTTTATTTGTTTTGCACTATAATAATCATTGTATTGAAGTTGTTTTATCATTTTTATATAGAAATGATTTTTGAAAAAATCAGAAAAAAATATCTTTTTTGATTTTTTTTGGTGCGGAAATTTACATTGAAAAACTGATAGAGGGGAAGCTTTTTGATTCCATCATATAAAGCATAAAAAAATAAAATATAAATAGAGGGGAAGCAATTAATTCTTTTCCGTGCTACATTATTTTCATTGTTTGTGGGAGATTATTATTATTTGTTTTCTACTTTATAATAATAATAATTTTTTGTTTCATTTATAAAAGGATGGTATTGTAACTATATATCAGATTATTTGTTTGTTGCTGTTTTGTCAAACACCTCAAATGATTTTTTATGATTGAAAATGAACAAAATTAAACGAAAATTCTCTCATGCGCAAAAATCTGATATCCAAAAAAAAAAAAAAAAAAAAAAAAAAAAAAAAAAAAAATTATTAAATTTAAAATAAAAAAAAAAAAAAATTTTTTTTTTTTATTAAAAAAAAAAAAATTAAACCCAAAAAAATTTAAAAAAAAAATTTTTTTATCCCAAAAAAAAAAAAAAAAAAAAAAAAAAAAATTCATATAATTATTTCATTTGCAATAAAACAAAAAAAATATTTATTATATGTACATATTTTTTTAAATATCTAGTTTATATATATAAATTGAAAATATCATTCATGAATGAAGAGAAATTTTTATGATTTATTAGGTGTTGATTCATCTGCAGATGAAAAAAAGATTAAAAAAGCATATAAATACCTTGCTCTAAGGTATCACCCTGATAAATTTAATTTAAATAATAACAACAACAATAATAATAATAATGATATAAATCAAACATCAACAAATAGTAATCAAGATTTCAATCAGTTTATGGAAATTAAAGAAGCATATGAAACATTAATGGATCCATTGAAAAAGAGTAGATATGATAAACAAGAGATACTTAATTCTGTCATTTTAAAACATAAATCAGATTTTTTACCAAATTCATTTACATTATCATCAAATTTATCAATCAATAGTGTTAACACTACATTAAATAATAGTACCAATGGTACATTAAATAATAGTAGTAGCAGTTATAATGCATTTAAAATTGGGAATATAGTTGGATTAGGTTGTATTAATAGTAATGGTAGTATCATTAATGGTAGTGGTAGTAGTGGAAATTGTGGTGTTAATAATAGTGCATTATTCAATTCAATTCCTCCTATTCCTTCTTCTTTATCATCTTCATCAGAAACAACAAATTATAATAATAATAACAATAACAATGAAAATAATAATGAAAACATTAGTAATATACTCACAAATTCAATAATATCAAACTTTTTCGAACAAAAAAGTATGTCAACAATATCATATAATAACAATAATAACAACAATAATATAAATAATAATAAACAACCAAATCAATCAACATATCTTTCAAATTTTAATCAAATAAAGAGTCTATATTCAGTTTCAATAAATGTGAAACTTGGATTTTTTGAAAGTCAATCTGGTGTATCAAAAAAATCAATATCATATAACAGAACTGTACAATGTAATGAATGTAGTAATAGTAAAAAACAAAAACAAATTAAATGTGAAACATGTCAAGGTGTAAATAGAATAGTTGAAAATTGTGAAATACAAATTGATGTACCAAAAGGTGTAACAAATGGTCAAAAAATAATTTACTCTTCATTGGGTAATATTTGTGATAATTTACCAATATTACAACAACAACAGCAACAACAATCATCAACAACAAAATTAAATAATAGTGTAAATAGTTTCAATAATGGTAGTGGTAATAATAATATAGTTTTTGGTGATTTAATAGTATGTTTTCAAGTTGAAGAATCATTAAATTTAAAACGAGAAGGTGATGATATTATATCAGAGGTATCATTGGATTTTATAGATGCAATATTAGGTTGTAGGATTGCCGTACCTATATTATGTGGTCAAATGGAAATTGATATACCAGAAGGTACTCAACCAAATCAAATTTTAAAAATTAAAAATCAAGGTTTCTTAAATCCAACTACAATGGTAAAAGGTAATTACTATTTAAAAATAATAGTATTACTACCAAAAAAAGTATCAAGATCTCAAGTTGATTTATTATCTCAATTTTATAAACAATAAAAAAATAGATAGTAATTTAACTTTATAAATTCGGATTTTATTTATTTATTATTATCTTCATCTTCTTCAACATCACTACTATTATTACTATTGTTATTATTATTATTTTGATAATTATCATAATCTCCTTGAATATTAAAATAATCACCAATTCCATTAATATCATCAAATAAACCATCGTGATGAGTGGGTTTATTATAGTGATTATTACCACCATGATGATTATTTGATAAAGTTTGATCATTTAAATTATTACTATCAAATTCTAATGAATTTCTATTAACTTTAACTAGATTGAAAACTACTAAACCTAAACAGAATAAACCAATTGAAATTACAGGTATAATTGAAGGAATTAACCAATTTGTTAAATTTGTTTTCGGTATAAATTCTTTACAAGTTTGAAGAGTTACATTTGGGAAATCAATGTATGTAAGAATTTTGAAATCTGGATTTACACTAACATTGAATTGAAATGGTTCAAAGAAAATGAATAGAGTGGCATCACCTTTATTTTGACTTTCAGGATCTTCATTTAAATCGAATATACAAGATTGAGGTAATTGATCTGATATACATTTACCATATAATCTAGCGTAAAGTGAACTGAAATTACCACCTGTAATTGCAACCCATCTAACATCATCACGATCATAACCTCTGCCATAATCAAAATCAAAATGATCTTCATCATCAAGGAAACCACATCTTGGTATTGGTTCATCAATTGTTTCAATTTCAAATACCAATTTAAAACAATGTGTATTTTGAAGATTTTCCGATAGACCACTAAGAGTAATTGAAACTCTAAGATCACCTACACCAAATGTTAAAGGTACATTTTGAAATGGAAAGAAATCAACATCTCTCTGTCTACCTATACTTGTAACATCAATTGTAATTGTGATATCATCTGTTACCAAATTGTATCGTTGACTTTGATCCAATGTATCATCTGCTACTGTCGTGTTTATAATTTCCCATTCTTGAAATTCAAAATCTAAAAATGGACTATACAACATACCTCTACTATCTTGAGATGATTTCTTTGCAATATCCAATGTTGTAAATTTAATTGACCAACTACTATTCCCATTGAAATAAATGATTTCAGGTAACTGGGTATTCAATGTCCAACTTGGTAATTTATTTTCATTTGATAAACTTCTTTTCAAATTACATAATGGACCTTCCAATTTAGTATCGATACATAAACAAATACCTAAAAAACATTCACCATATCCATTACATGAATCGGTATTACCAGAACATGATGATACATCTTTATAGAGAAAATAATTATTTGCAATTCCCAATACACCATCAACTACAATGAAGATATCTTGTGCTTTCAAGTAAATTGATGAAATGTTTATAGTTTGTAAATTACATTTCAATATTGATACACCAGGATGTTCTAAACTATAATTCAATAAATTCTTTATATATGTAATATCTTGTTCCATATCCATGTGTATTTCATAACTATCTATAGCAACATCATTGTATCCAACTATTGAACTAATTGATCCATTTAACATTGCATTGGTAAACGTTTCATTTGTGAAAAATATTGGATCTGTACATGCTAACTTTCCAATGTATACCGTTATATTACTTGAACTATTACCTAAATTATATCCAATCATTAACAATGGATAATATGGTACTGTACAAACTGGAAATATAATATTAGGTACTAATGCTCCAATTGGATTTTGTATATTTCTAATATAATCTGGTGGTATATTTTCATCAATAAATGATAATGTACAAATATCTATAAATAGTTATAGTAGATATTATTAGTATCTTTTTTATTTATTATCCATATATATACTGTGTTATACAAACAACGTACTTTTACTTATAAATAAATTTAGAATTGTAAATAAAAATAATATTTTAAAGTTTATATTCATTTTAATGTGTGTATATGTTATATATGTCGGATCATACATGTTTTGTATTTTTATAGTTTTTTTATTGATCTATATAATTTATATATGTGTTGTGTAACACATTAATTAAATTTAAAAAAAAATTGTGTGGGTGTATCATTATATATTTTTATATCAGTGTTATTATTTATTTTTATTTTAAATTAATTCAACAAAAATGAATTTTTTTTTTTTTTTTAATTTCATCGCTTTTAAAATTTTTCATTTTTTTTTCAAAACTATTTATACATGAAATAAATTGTCATTTCTTTTGTTTATAATATATAGTAAGCAATCTGTACAAATCAAACACACACACATATATATATATATATAAATAAACAACACAAATATATAAAATGACATCAACACCACCACAACAATCAAATATACAAACTACAACATCACCATCAATAAATACACCATCAACTCCTACAACTACAACAACTACATCACAACAACAACAAAATATAAATAATAAAAATGAACATTTAGCAGTATTAAATTATTTAAAGAAAAGAGGTTTTGCAAATTCAGAAGCAATGTTAAAACAAGAATTATTAAGTACTGGTACAATTCAATCACCAATTTCACCATCAGATGATGAATCAACAAATACAACTACAAATACATTAAGAAATGTTACATCAAATTCAGATATCCCAGCTGATGATCAAGAGTTGACTCAATATTTATTAATGTATAATAGTAATCAAAAAGATAAATTAAATCCTCAAAATTATTTAGAATCTTATAAAAAATTGGGAAATTGGATTCACAGTTCATTGGATATCTATAAAAATGAACTATTATCTATACTCTACCCTGTATTTGTTCATTCATACATTGATCTAATTACAAAAGGTTATCCTGCTCAATCTAGAGAATTAATGGATCAAATTGGTCCTGATCATGAAGAATATTTTGGGGATGATTTAAAATTATTGCGTGGTATTAGTAATACTGATCATTTAAAAGAGAATGAAGTAAGTACAAGTAATAGTAAAATGATATCATTCAACAACAAACAAACAAACAACATTCATTTGTATACTAATAACAAACACTACTATATAGTTGGTAGATTTATTTAGAAATAATAGATGGAATATTAAAATGTGTGCATATTCATTTGAATTGTTAATGTCATTTTTACATCAAAGTAATTTTATGTTATTAGTATCTATTATCAATCAATATATTCATATCAACGTATCAAATCTTAGACCTGGTTTCATTGATGATGAACAATATTCAATATCATTTCAATCGGAAAAAGATGCAGGAGATTTAAATTCAACACCAATTAATTATCATGCATTTAAACCAGATTATGAAGATGAAGCATTAATATTGAGTAAAGAGAAACAAATGTCCGAACAAAATAGTATAATCCATCCAGGTGTACCATTGGTAACACCTGTTGTAGTTCCAGTTCAAGCTCCACCAACAAGTGGTTATATTCCAAAAAAAGCGAAAAAAGATAAAAAGAAAAAGGAAATTAAAGATGAAAGAATGTTAAAAATTCAATCAAATGTACCAATTCCAGTGTTGACTGAAAGATTTGAAAATGAATTGGCAGATGATTTTACAAAATGTGTTTCACTCTCCCCAACTCATTTACCTTCCATTTGTTTCTATACAATATTCAATACTTATCAAGGTTTAAATACAACTGATATTTCAAAAGATGCTCAATTGGTAGCTGGTGGTTTCTCTGATAGTTCAGTTAAAGTTTGGAATTTAAAAGATATGAAAGAAAAACAATTACAAAATAGTTTAAATCAACAACAACAACAACAAACTGGTAATATAAATAATGGTTATTTTGAAGGTTCAAAGAATACAGGAACAACTAATACAACCAATACAACAACATCAAGATATAATACAAAAGAAAGTGAATTTAATACATTTTTAGGACATTCAGGACCAGTTTATGGTTGTTCATTTTCACCAGATTCACAATATTTATTATCATGTTCAGAAGATTCAACAGCAAGATTATGGAGTATGGAAACAATGTCAAATTTAGTATGTTATAAAGGTCATAATTTTCCAGTTTGGGATGTTTCATTTTCACCATTTGGATTTTATTTTGCAACAGCATCACATGATCGTACAGCAAGATTATGGACTACAAATCATGTTTCTCCACTTCGTGTATTTACAGGTCATCTTTCAGATTGTAACACTGTTAGATTTCATCCAAATATAAATTATCTTGCAACTGGTTCCAATGATAAATCTGCACGTCTTTGGGAAATTCAAACTGGTAAATGTGTTAGAATTTTCACTGGTCATCGTGCTCCAATCTATTCAATTGCATTCTCTCCTGATGGTAGATTATTAGCAACTGCAGGTGAAGATACCTCTGTTATTCTTTGGGATCTTTCAACTGGTAAAAAAATAAAGAAAATGGATGGTCATACAAAATGTGTTTACTCTCTTGATTTCAGTCAAGATAGTTCCATTTTAGCTTCTGGTTCTTCAGATTGTACTGTTAGACTTTGGGATGTTAAAAAAGCTTTTAATTCTTCTTTATCAACTACTCCTTCTGTTATTAATGTTGGTAATACAAATAATAGTAATAATAATAATAATGGTAACAATGGCAACAATGGTAACAATGGTAATAGCTATGGTAATAATGGTGATAAGAATGAAAAAGGTTGTAATAAGAGAAAGAATTTTAAATCAAAATTATTTTCAGAAGAAATATTAGGTACTTTTCCAACAAAACAAACTCCAGTTTATAATGTTTCATTTTCAAGAAGAAATTTATTATTAGCTTCTGGTGCATTTAATACTTTAACTGCATTTGATAAATTTTAAAAAAAATCAAATTTAAAAAAAAAAAAGAATCAATTATTATTAATAAATAAAAAAAGAATCCAAAAACAAAACAACAAATTTATTTAATTTGTTTATAAAATATTTTTAATAGTGACAGTAATTTTAATTGATATTTATTATACATTGTGGAAAACCACCCGTATTTGATGTAATTTGATCGAAACTAATAAAACTTGAACTAGAGTTATTTTCAAATACTTATTAAAATTTGATTTTGTTAGTATAAATTTTTAAAAGAGTTAAGTACTAAAAGTATACTTACAATGATCAAACGATCTTGATAAGTTCCTTGTTCTTTCAATATTAACCATTGTTATTGAAAATGAAACATATATTGGTTTTTCTGATTTTATTAGAGATAAATAAACATATGAATTACTTTGGTAACATAGGTGTATGTTTTAAATGTACTTTAAATTGATAATTAGATATTTTAAACAATGGAGATAATATTTCATTAAGTCAATTTGAATTTTTAATGAAACCATTAATTATCATTTATATTACGTCGTATTCGAAATAACAAACGATCTACATACTTAGGGGTTCTTTACAAGTTTCGTCAGAACATCTATTTACCTACACGATCGACCGAATCTTCTGGAAACCAAATGCCCGCGTAGACTTAATAATATACGTGAAAATATCGCGGCGTTTCTTAGTGGTTCGATAGCAATGGACGAGTACCGTTGGGCTCTTGATAATCGCGAATGGTATAACCTTTACAAATACTCGTATAGGAACGATAACTCCAGGTATTTCATTTAAAATTTTTTAAACACAATCATTATTTTTAAAACGCAAACATATACAAATAAATCAATGGTCGAGCGTGCTATTACAATTAAAAAACACAGAGAGATAATGGATAATATACCTTACCTCAAGCGTCACTCTGAGCTAAACCAAGAAGTGGATGAAATTGTTTAGAAAGATATCATATACTTGCGCAGCTGTTTTAGTTAGTCACGCAGCACCCGAGATTAGAAAGGAATATGATTTCGTTGGTTTCGATAGGGAGTGCTAATATTTCGATTTTTTCCGCTATGGGTACAATGGTATTTGTCTGGAATCCATGTTCGAGATTTGGGTGAGAAACGGAATGTCAATATTTCAACTCGGGTTTTTTCAATGGTATAAAAATGTTTACTTCAAGGAAAACAGCAGCGAAATACAACCCGATATGGTATTACCAGTGTATGAGAATGGAATGGTCGAGAAAATGATATATATCCAGGGTACAAAACATCCTGTTGGTAATTCACCCACCAATGTAAGTGGTGAACACACCCATGGACACCCGGTCTGGTGTGGTTCTACTGGTGGCGCATAATGAGATGGTGCATATCGCAAACACTGTTAAATTTTACCAATAAAATAAAGAGAATAATATAAATTTTAAGCATTTGGTATTAAAAAATATAATAATTAAAATAAAAATTGATGAAGTGAATAAACATCTATATGCAACAAAATTAAAAAAATTAAAAAAATAAATGTTGCTAAAAATAACAAACACATAAAAAAAACACAAAAAAAAAAACACATTTTTTATTTTAATTTAATTATTTGTCAATTAACTATAATTTTAACTTTTAATATGTCAGATAAATATAGGTGTGTTCATGATTATTTTTCCGTAAGGAAATTAAAAAAAGGAACTTTCAATCTCTATATGGCTGATTTATCAGATGGTGACGATTTTCCAAGCATACAACCCGGATACTGTGTAGAGGGGTGCAAAGAAAAAATGAAAGAAATTTATAGGATAACATATGAAGGTTTCCTCAAGAGAGTAATGGAGTATTATGATGACACCAGAATATTTAATTATAATTTAGAATCAAATCCTTGTGAATGTCATCTCTGGGAATACATTGGATTTTTAGAATCAAAAGAAATTGTCACACCAAATGAAGATGAAATTATGATTGTAAGATCTATGAAAGTTGGTGTTCTCAATGGTAAACCAATTAGACTTTGTCAAATACCAGAGGGATCTAAGTGTGAAATAGATGCATGTTCACTTCCAAATCCAGAAGAAGAAGAAGAAAAGGAAGAAAGCGATGAATAACCACCACTTCTGTACCCAGTTACCGTTACGCTGTAGATAATTTTTTAAAAAAAATAAAGTAATAAAAAAAACTGATGCAAAAGTTTTACATAGCAATTAGTATTTTACTATGTAATTACTATGCAAAAGTTTTACATGGTGCTGCAAACAAAATCAAAAAAAAGTTGATAAAATCATGAGATATTTTTAATAAAAATCAAGCATAAAGTCTTTGTTTCACACAAAAATCCAAGATTTTTTTGGGTCAATCAAATGTTGTGAAAAGTGTAAAGGAAGTTGTATTACATATTACCGTAAAGTTACAGGTAAAGAGCAAGAAAGTTTGGGTTGTTGTTTCATATTCAAAGATGATGGTGCAGCATAGCATTGTATGGCTACCCGAACGATAAAAGAAGGAAGTGAAAAAGTGAAAGCGTACTGCAGAAATCACTTACCGTGTAGAAGACACACATATAAATAACTTAGTTTTTATAAATGTTTGGAAAATGCGGTACATGGCGCCCATATCACAATTTTTGGTAAAAGTGGTAGTTATTTAGTCCCCTCTTGCGCATAACCGTGCATCAAGTCTCGATATAAAATATGTTAAAAAAAATACTGCTTTCGTTAAGGTTAACTGTGATGGTGGTTGCTCGTGTGAAAAAAAACCAGAAGGGAATTGGCAATGCAGCAAAAATTAAGTTAATTAAAGCTAATTACTCTTATATAAGAGTAATAACCAACAACAACCACAACCAACAATAATAATTAATAAAAATTTATATAGTTCACTACCAAAGCAAATATTTTATTTTTTTAAAAATTATATTAATATGATAATTTTTTTTTGCTGTAACCCATAACCTTTAACCAGTAACCATATATTACGGTATCGTTAACTAAAAACATATATATATTCACTGTGATGGAATCGAACCTCTACAGGATTCACAGTCCTGTGTGCTATACCGTTACACTAACTATGATATGGTCTATAGTTTTATTGTTTTTTTCACTTTTCTTTTTTCTTTATGTTCCTTCATTATTTTTTCTCTGAGGTGATCAATGATTGAGCATACAATAAATTCACCGTATTCGGGAGCACAACCTTTACATATGTAACTATTGTAAGGAAATGGGTGGTCAGCTTCTTTTGCGCCTGGATGTGGCTCTAATACCTTGTCTTTACATATTGGACATGGATAAATTGTATTACTATCATCGCTCTTTTTGTGCCACAGTTGTATTATTTAAATTTAAGTTTATCACAGAAAAATAATAATTTGTTGTTGTTAATATTGTTTAGGTATTAAATTCCTTATAATAAATTTAGATATGCCAAATTAGTTTTAAAAAGATTCAATGGAAAAAAAAATAAATGATAGACAAATTCAACAGAGGTATTTTAATTATTAATATGACAATTTTATCTATTTTATTTTGATTATATGTATGTACGTTAATACTTTTTTAGTGTGTATTTTTAATTTTATTAGAATTTAAATTGATAGTTTAATAGTTTTGAGCAGCATTATAAGCAGCACCTTGAACTGCTGGATTACGTGCTGCGTTATATGCGGCACCTTGAACTGCTGGGTTACGTGCTGCATTTAATGCCATACCACCTGCTTGATTCATTTGTTGTTGATTTGGTTGTGGTACATTCATACCTCCAACTTGTGGTGCTCCCCCTGCTGGTCTTGGAACTGAATAACCAACACCTGGTGGTTTAAATTGAGTTGATTTTGGACGTGATGGCATTGGTTGTGGTGGTTGTTGACCTTGTTGTTGAGGTGCGTATTGTTGTGGAGGTGCGTATTGTTGTTGTTGTGGCTGTTGTGGTGCGTATTGTTGTGGTGGAGCGTATTGTTGTTGTTGTTGTTGTGGAGCTGGTTTACCATATTGTGGTGGTTGTGATACTCTTGAACCTGAATTTGGATTTAATGATAAACCATCAAGTGAAGGTGGTTGTTGTGATGGTGGAAACATTGATACACCCCCTGGTGGTGGAGGTCTAGTTGGTTGACCACCTTGTGGATTATATTGTTGTGGTGCACCATATGGAGATGGTTTTGAACCTGTTGGTGGTGCAGGTCTTGGTGGTTGACCACCTTGTTGAGGATTATATTGTGATACAGGTCTTGGTGGTATTGCTGCACCTCCGTATTGTTGTGGTGGTTGTTGTGGTTGTTGATATTGATTTGGTTGTTGGTATTGTTGATCATATTGATTTTGTTGTGGTTGTGGTGGTGAAGGTTGTTGATATTGATTTGGTTGTTGATAACTATTTACTTGTTGTGGTTGTGGTTGGTATGCTTGTGGAGTTGGTTGAGGAGATGGTCTTGATGGAGGTGCTCTTTGAACATTATTATTAATACTATTATTTAAACCACCACCACTTGAACCACTTGAACTCATTGAACTACTTGTAGCAACTTCATTTTCAGGACCAGGAATACCAGTTGGTTCATCATTTACAAAATCAATTACTGGATTATAATATGGTGGGGTTTGTTCAATGATATGAGCGTTTTGATCATGACTTGATGAAATTGTAGAAAATAAATTTGAAAGTGACAACAAAATATTTTGAAGTGGCCAATCAAAATAATCGATTTTATCTTCGAAAAATTGAGAAATTTCAGTCAATGATTTCTTGTTTAGTGTGATAAATGATTCTCTTTTTGCGTTGTATGTATTTTGTTCACCTTGAAGTTTATGTAAATCTTTTGATGGTTTATCTTTTAATGATTTAATTTTAGATGCGCTTTTATCAACTTCTTCTAATGCTTTATCTCTATCGGTAATTGAATCTTTAATGAATTTACTTCTAGCTAAATATTGTTGAATATAATCATAATTTGCTTTTTGACTTTGTGTCCATTCATTAAATGATGCTTCAATGGTTTTATTTACTTCAACAGAGTAATTGTTTAATGGGTGAGTTGATGGGAAATATTTCAAAATATTTTTATTTAAACTTGATGGATGAATAAATGTTTCTATATATATAAATGTAATATTGTAGTAGTGTGTATGTGTTAGTATAATATAATTATATTTATCACAGTAATATTGTAGTGTTATGTTTGTATAATTGTGTTATAATGTGTATATGTTAACATATTAATAGTGGTGGTGGTGGTGGTCATAGTTTCACACAACATACTTTGTAAATTTTTATCATGTTTTAATAAAGATTCATAAGTTTTATTAATTGTCTCTGCTAATTGAGTATATTCTTTTCTAGCTGTTTCATAATTTAAATCAATTGTTGATGGTGAACTTGATACAAGTCCTTTAATCTATAAAAATGGTGGTCGATATTAATATTATGATTTTTTATCTTTTATGCTTATATATACACAAAACACAAATTTACCTTTGCTCCAAATGATTTCATATTTTAATAATAATAGTTATATTGAATGAGTGAAATGATAATAAATAAGATTTGTGTGTATATTGTACAGTGTATGATTAAAAAAAAAAAATTTACAAATTAATTATTATTCTAATTATACTTTTTTAAATTAATTTTAATTTTTTTTGGTGAGAGTTGTGCGTGTTTGTGTGAGCGTATTAAATTTTAGTAATAAATAATTTTTAAAAGAAAGATGGGTGATGGTAAAATAATTATTATTTTAAAATTTTAAAACATATGATAACTGATGAAGAAAAAAAAAACTCAGAAAAGGTTGTTTTTTCAAAAAAAAAAAAAAAAAAAAAAATTTTTTAAATTATAAAAAAAAAAAAATAATTTTTTTTTAAAAAAAAAAAAAAAATATTTTCATTTTTTTTTAAAAAATAAATTTTTTATTATCACCAGTGCAATAATAATAACCATGACTGGTTTATTACTTTAAATGTATAATTAAGTTATTTTATATATATATATATATATTAATTCCCAAATATGATTCATATCGAAAATAAAAAAAGAATTATTATATATACAAAACTATACTTTATTATAAAAAAAACATATCAAATCTTTCCAAACATAGTAAGTTTGCTCGAAATTTTTTAGTTTTTTTTTTGTTGTTTTTTATAAAATATGTTGTCATTTGATTTCATACAATTTATATATATTTTTTTATTTTTATTTATTTTACTTTTAATACATCACAATAGACAATAATAATTTATTATTTTTATTTATTTGTTTTTTTTAAAATTAGTTATTTGTATTTGAATATTTTGAAATTAAATAACTTGAAGTTTCAGTTAATTTTGAATTTTCATTTGATAAAGGTTTATAAAAATGAGAAGGTCCAAAAACGATATTACCAGCTTTATAAGCTAAATCATTTATAATATATAATAATGCAGAAATTGGTACAATTTCAAATATAGTATAATACAATAAATCTTTATACCAAAATGCCAATTTAAAAAATATAGTTAGACATGTCATCACCGAACGAATGAAAAAACATAAAAATGCAAAAAATATAATTGAATTACTTCGTTTCTTAAATTGTGAATTATCTTGAGATTTTGATGCATCTTTAAATTTAGTTTCATAATGTTCATAATATGTTTTGAATCTGTAAGGGGGAAAAAAGAGAGTCAACAAATTAATATACAACAATATACAACAATATATACAAATATACCTAATTTCTTTATGAATTTTTTACTTACAAAAATACAAAAAATGTAATTGAAGTTGTTAAATAAATAAAAGCAGCAATGAATTGAATTGTCATTTGTATTATTGAAGTTGGTTGATCAACTGATGCTGAATTTAAATTTGGAAATAATATAAAATCCAATGTAAACAATACTGCTAATAAAAGGTATAAACATATATTTGTAATTTCAACTACCAATTTTAATTTATCCATATTAACTGCTTTAACTACCAATGATTCTTGAAAAACTTGAACTCTATATATATGTATGATTCATAATATTAATATATGTATAATCCAATATTTATATGATTAATCTAATAATAACAATAACCACAAATACATACGATAATAGTAAAGCCATTGAAAAAAAAGTAAGATAAAAAAAACTTGGTAATTCATTTATTAAAAATAATAAATTACCATCTATAATTCTAACTTTTTCTTCGCTAATTATAAAAAGTGAAAATGAAACTGCCCTACACAGTGATGCAAGTAATAATATAAAATGAAAAAATATAATAAATACACTCTGTTTCGCTAAAAATATAAAAAGAAAGTGAGTGTTAACATCATCATTATTGTTATTATTTGTTGTTATTGGTTATGTGTAACTTACCCGTCGACTTTATAAAACTAACTATAGATAGTACTGCAAGAATACCATATAATGAAATCAGTGCTAAATGTGAATAATCATAATAGGGATCTGTAAATGCCATTATCGGTATATAATGTGATAATGATAATGATTTGTTATATGCTGGCTATCTTTTTCTTTCTTTTTCTATTTCTATTTTATAATGAATGATTTATGATGATTGACTGATTGATTGATTTGATTGATAGTTTCTTTTAAAGTTGCAATACTACTTAAAATATTAATTGGATACACTAATATTGATTTTTCGACAGAGCGTGTGTTTTTTTTTCACCTTATTTTTTGAGCACTATAAATATTTTTTTGAAAGGGTGTGCTATTTTTATAATAATTGTAATTATTTGTGTTATTTGTAATAATATTATTATAGTAGTTGTTGTAATTGTATTTGTAGTGATGTTATTCCAAACACACAAAATAATGATTTTTTTTTATTTTTTATTTTTGCTGTTGTTGTTTTTTCCTTTTTCAATTGAAATTTATATTATGCAAATGGAATGAAATTTGCTATATTACAAAAAAAAAGTTGTTGATGTTATTATTATTTGAAATTATGGGGGTATTGTTCTGATTATTTTTATATGTTTATAACAATATATATATTATATTGTTATTGTTATTTATATGTGATAGTGTTACAACGATATGATTTATTATATTTTACAATTTGAAATATATGTGATTGTGTAAATAAATAATATATTATATGAATAAATAAATAATGATTTTTTTTTTTTTTTGATTGGGGGTTATGAGATATATATAAGGTTTTATCTAAAAGTTTCTATAATTGTACAATATAATATATAATTTTGAAAAAGCGAGTTGAGAAATAATAAAATTTATTTATAATATGATATATTGAAGATTTATTTATACTGTTGGCGTTATCTAGTTTGATCACAAAAAAAAAAAAAATGTAATAGAAAAAAGTAGTGCAATGCCAAAAATTTGAAAAAAAAAAAAAAAAAAAAAAAAAAAATTTTTTATGAGTTAAAATTTTTATATATTAAAAAAATAAAAATTTAAAAAAAAAATTAAAAAAAAAAAAAAAAAAATTAAATTAAAAAATATTATAAAA